>JAQIVZ010000298.1:0-81080 GCA_034700945.1 Arrhopalites spinosus
TTAGTTTGGACTCTATTTTTGTTAAATCAAACTAAATTAGTTTGGACTCTATTTTTGTTAAATCAAACTAAATTAGTTTGGACTCTATTTTTGTTAAATCAAACTAAATTAGTGTGGACTCTATTTTTGTTAAATCAAACTAAATTAGTTTGGACTCTATTTTTGTTAAATCAAATTAATTTAGTATGGACTCTATTGTTCTTGAATTGAATCGAACTAAATTAGTTTGGACTTTATTTTTGTTAAATCAAACTAAATTAGTATGGACTTTATTTTTTGTGAATCAAAACTATTTATTTGGGGCGAACTAAATTAGTATGAACTATTTTCCTTGAATCACACTAAATTAGTATCTCACGAGCTCATACTAATATTGTAGATGTCGACTCAAAATATTTGGATTTTACTAGACAATTACATTATTTTAGTTTAATTTGTGTGCATGTTTCTTGTCTAAATGCAGAATCAAATTTGTGAAGTTAGTATGGACTCTAAGAACGTGTCTAAAAATAAAGTAATTTTAATAAGCATGGACTTTTAAATTTAGAGTATCGCTAGTATGGATCGGTATCTTGTTAATAATAATTAATATAATTATAATACGTACTATGAATTATATTTGTCTCATCTCGTCATTTATAATTGATTAAATAAATATGAAATTTGAAACAATATAAAACATTGTGAATTACGAGTAAAAGTTATTTTTTGAGCAACATTAAAACTTTAAAAAAAGTTCAACATTGATTTTAAATTTTTTTGCAACATTAAATATCGTTTTTGTTGCAACATTAAGGCAACATTTCGAACAACATCATTTCAACAATACGTAATGTTGCCCTAACGCTATGAAAACGTTACACTTGCGATGTTTTTTTGTTGTTTTTTCGGTTGCTGTGTACACAAGGCAAATGGCAATTATTTTAAAATATCTCTACCTTGTCACTCTTCCAAATTGACATAAAACTTTTTTTTACAAACACATACACACAAAAAAATAGAGAGTCAAGTATTTTTTCTAGAGGCCGATGTGAGCTGTGACCTGGCCTTGCAACTCTCCTGCCAATACTTTTAACTTAATGGATCATACAATCAAAAAAAACTGTTCATTTAAATTACATTGTTATCTGTATAAACAGTAACAGTGTACAGATATTCACCCCCAAAAAAATTGGAGATAAACAAAATTACAGAAGAGCCTTGTTTAAAAAAGAAGAATTCCCAATAGAATCAAAATCAACAAAACCACAAGGTACTTTTTTTAAAGAGTGAGAGAGATAAAAAAAGGGATAAAAAGACGTCCGCCTCAACCACTTGAATTCCCTAGTCCCTGTCTCCTCTTATTGTTCAAGATTTGAGGAAAGAGATAGTAATCTCAATTTTATCATACATAGGAAATAAACACATAATAATTGTATCTTTTTCTCTACCTCTGCCTTGTCTCTTGTGATTATGTGAGTGAGTCTCTCAAATTAAACCAAGAGCAATTAGAATCTTGAGCAACCTTTATAATACCAAAATTACAGAGTGTACGTTTCTGTATCAAACACAGCGAGAGAAGCAAAAAAAATGTTGCAAAAATAGGAAACACATTGAGTTGTACTGAAACAGAAACGCAACGATAGAGAATTAAAAGAAATTAAAAAAAGAGTGTATCTACACAAATAGCACTAAATTCTCACACCAATTTTAACGTGTGTACAAAACAAGACAAGAAAGAAAAAGGCGGACATTATGTACATCACAGAGTATGAGTATGCACTACTTTATAAATAAAAGTACGGACATGATTACAACTAATATAAACACACACACATGTGTGTGTGTGTGTGTGTAACACAGAGGGAGAGAATTAACCAAGTAAAGGAATAGATTTAATTATTATGGTTTACTGACACGGCACACTTTAAATTGTACTGTTCTTGTAGAGAACCTTTACACATTTGATGAGATGAACATATAAAACCAAATTCTCTCTACCTTTTCTTGTCTCTTCTCATGATTACAGACTCTCCTGCCTAACCACCAAAAAAAAGCCCACTCAAAACTCTACACTCCACACTCGTCGTATTAAACATTATATAAACCATGAGAGCGTACCATGGGCAATTAAAATAAGAGTCAAAAAGTCTGTAGAGAGTCAGTCTTCCATTAAAATCCATAATTTGTAACCACCATCCTCTTACATTTCTCTTTCAACCTAACTACAGAATGTATGCGAATAAACCTCATGTCCATCTAAGTGTATAGACTGAGACAAAATTATGATACAATTTTAACAAGTCTATCACCATCAGGACTGTTTTGACTGTTCAATGGTTGTCATAATAAAATTGTAGAGCTAAGAGAGTCACTGCGGTTTTCAATTCAATTAGTTGAGTAAATTAACAAATATTATATATTTAATTTAATACATGTAAAATTAATAAAGTGTACTAAGTAAGTAGTACCTTATGTACCTTAAGTATATTTACAACATTTGTCTCTCTCTTAGTTGTAACAATCCATTGTTAAATTTACAAGTTACTTAATTTTTTTTTATTAAATGTAATTATTATTACATTTTATCATGATTCTGTAACAATATTTCAAGCTTCGTTTCAATCCAAAAATTGAAACACACAACACACGTGTACATGTATTTCTGTATCTGTATACAATTGTTAATAATGTTGAGGCAAGTCAATTAATTAGTAATTAAAAATTTTTACTACATTTTTAATATTAATATCATAAATAACTCATAAATATGACAGCTGTAGGGAGGAAGAAGAGGAGGGGGGGCTAGTTTCATACATAAAAAGGTGCTTAATTTACTGCCAAAAAAATGTAACAAGATCAGCAAATAAAAAAATCCAAATTATTTCCTTATTTAAAGTTTAATAATATTAAAAAAAATGAATTAAATATTTTGAAAAAATGTAAAAATTTGTTCAGACATTGATTGCGTATTCACAACAAGTAAAACTACTCAAGCTGAGTACTGATTGCTGAAGAATACATGAGCACAGACTTGTCTTGTTGTTTTTGTTGTTGTTGTGCATTATAAATAGAATGAGGGTATACAAATATACAGAAAAAAAATGTCTCACAATAATTCTCATGACAAATTCACAATGGTCACACTCCTTTGAGAATATTATTACATTGACTCATGACCACGCTTCCTATTCCTTTCAAACATAAAAACTCTGAACAAATGTTCTCTATTTTTTAAATGTTTATTTGCCTTTTCTTACAAAAAAAATCTTACATGCTTTTTTCTCACTGTTAATAATAAAGACTCATGATTTTATTACAGAAAAAACAAAGTACAACTATGACCAGTACAATGTTACACTGTAGAGAGAGAGAGAGAGAGAGAGAGAGAGAAGCAATTGAAAGGATTTAACATTGCGGAATTTACTGTGTATATTTATTTCACTTTGTTGTCTTTTTTTGTAAGTTTGTCTCTCTCTGTAGACTCATGTTACATAAGTTTAACGCTTTAAAGCTCAACCATTTATAAGTTTTGTTCATGTCTCTTGTTATTTTACTTTGTGAATTATATCGCAATCATAGACAAGAGAGAAAAAAAGACTCCAAATTGCAAATAAATGGCTAATGGTTAATGAAGGATTGCAAAAAAAACTTTAAGTTTTATGATGATACAAAAACGGCGACTTATTAAATAGACTGATTGTACATTATCAATTAGTAACGTAAAAAAAGTTAAACTAAATGAGTATAGAGTCATCAAATAAATGCAAGTTTTTTTAAATGCAGTTAAAATGAACCAATTTATATTTAAAAATTCTCCTTCCCTTTTTGTATATAATTATACACCTCTATTTTGGACAAACAACAAGAGAATTAAGTCGGCTATTCAACCTCAAAACAAATTTTGCAAGTTGCAATCACAAATAATTTGTAATCATCATTTAAATAAAAAGATTATTCAAAACAAAAGTTTTAAATGCTAATTTCATAATTGACTATAATAAGATACTCCCTTCATTTTTTTAATCTTTTTTTTTGCGTAAGACTGTAAAAGAGCCAAATAAAATCAATACAAAATAATTCTAAGAAGATTAAAGAGAAATTGTTAAATACTTTTTAAATTTTTTTAAAAATACATACCTACAAAGCACTACAGTCTACACAATTCCTGATGGTCATGTTACTCAAGTTGAGGTATGAAATATGGGTCAAATTTATCTTTCATCCTCAAGAGACTGTCTCAACAAAAAACCAATCAAAAAAATAAAGATCCCAGTATTATCAAATTTGTAATCTTTTACATTCAACATCAGTAAATTGTCCATAATAAGAGAAGCATGCCTTCAATTTTATCTTTTTAGATAAATCCTCCACGATTCTCATCTTCTTTCACTATCCAAAACAAGTAAATAGCGAGAACTTGGTCAACTCTCAATAATTTTGAGAGGAGAAAGACAGAGGAGACATAAATGTCAAATATATTTTTACATTAAAAAATAAAGCAAGCCAAAACCCCATTGGCTTTATTTAATTAAATAATGAAAAAAAATTCTATCTGTAGTCAATGATCAGTGATCTGATCACACTCTCTTTTTTTGGTAACTTGAAGAGTATCAGTAAAACAAGATAATATTTTACAAAAAAAAAAATTAATCAACTCAATACAAAATACTATCCTACATACGCACGTAATATCAGTCTATTGACCAGAGGAGTAAGAAAAAGTCGAAACAAAAAAGAATTTATTTAAAATAACAGCTCAAAAAAGAATGGAATTATTACACCTTGTGCCAGATTAGAGAGGAGATGATATAAAAAAAATTCATATATTTTTTTAAAGAGAAACATATTTAAAATAGTTGTATCTGTAGTTATGTACAAACTAGTAAGCACAACATAAAGTATTAAGAGTATCTGTCATCTACAGAAAAGAAATGGAGAGGATACGTACAGATAATTAAAACGGCATGAGGGCAGAGAGGCAGAGGCACACACACAAACACAAGCTGACGATCACTTGGAAAGAAATAGAGAGGAGATGCATCAATGAACATAAATAAAGCATTGCATTGCGTATCATAAACTCTGTATCTCTTTGGCTAAAGTAAAGTTAACCAGATCTATAAAAGAAAAAGTGAACAAGCACGTCAGTCACAAGAAGACCAAAGATTCTCAAGATGAGACAAGACACTTTTTTTTATAATATTGCAACAACAAGAGAGAGAGCGAGATGCAACTTGTTTCAACGTAAATGAGTCGCCTTCTTTTTATATAATAAATATTTCGTAATCTAAAAGATAATAATACAATACAATTTTTACATGTTTGACACTGACAACCATATTGATGACAGGCCACGTACTAATTCATATACCATTCCCATTCCCCCCTATTTTTTTATTGTCCTGCCAAAGCCAACTTGTAAATGTGAAAAACATGCATAAATGATACTCATAGGCTTCAATATAAAGTTACGTGAACGTCACGAGTGACAAGATTGAAGAGTCTCTAGAGAAATTTTAGAAGTTGAATTTTTTAAATTAAATTCTCTAGTATGAAAAATCATTCAAACTTGACCAAATTGACAAGAAATCATTTATCAATGTTCAAAATATTTATATATTATTTTAATTGGTTGAACAGGATGCAAGATGAGGGAAAATTTATTAATTTATTGAAAAATAGAAAATTGATTTTCATTTTTTTCTCTGTCTACAAAAGTGTCTGAGACATGTGTTGAAAATGTGACAATTGTAAATGGACAGTGTACTAAAATTATTAACAAGGAAATTATAAAGGAAACGTATAAATTGTGTCATAATCATGTATTAATTCTCACATGGGCTGTCCACACTAAAAAAAATTCTAAATTAAATCTCATTATCCTAGAGAGAGACAGGTAAAGTGTAACCACAGAAGAAAATTGCAATTGCAAAAAAATGGGTTGCATTTATATTGCCCATTGTTGTACAAAAGAAAATAACATGAGATACAATAAAATTGTAACATTTGTGTTACACACTAAAATATACACCATCAACTTTGATGTGTGTATGTGGTTTTCACACGTAATTAAATCCAACAATTTATTATTCCGGGATTAAATATGAAACTCAACAAGGCAGAAAAAAGGTGGCAATTAATTTTATGAATAATCCTCATGTCCCAGAGAAAAAAATATCACATATTTAAGTAACTAAAGACTAAAGATATTACAAGATATGTACTTAAACATTGTACAGTTGTTAATCTTGTAATCAAGAAATAAAAATGTTTGTCTCTGCAACTGAGAATCTTTCTTATGTAATTTAATGTGCAGACTACTAATACATTTGTACTTGTTATAAAGTGTACAGTAGCAGAAAGGAACACAATCACAATTAAGAATTAAAATTAAACTACTTCATTTTGGAATGACGCACATACTTTACATTATTATATTATGCACGTCTCCGTCCTTCTCAAAGGAAAAAGATCAAAAAACAAAGTGTCAACAAATTAATCTGGGTTAACGCCCCATTGAGATTGACCAGACTTAAATATTATGTATCAAATTTTTACTCGGAATTTTGCGAGCATTATTTAAAACACGGATATCCTTTAAATTTAATATTTAAATTTAAATATAAACAAAAAAAATATTAATTTACTCTCTTAAAGTCCTTGGACTATCTCTATCTGTATTGGTCATTGATGTAAATTGTTACAGTAGTACAGTGTAAAGTAGCATTTTTTTGTGGTCTGATCCTTTATCTAATTTATTCAAAGTTCCATCAAATTTCATCAAAACACTTGACTCACACATTGTGACTGTACTACGAGTACTTGATTTGAGTATTTACGCCCAAGTCAATAATAATAAGTTGAGAGTCATAAATAAAAATGATCACAATTAAACATGTGTACTCAAAAAAATATGTTTTTGAGATACTAGAGAGAGAGAGAGTAATATTTCTCTTATAGAAGAAAAAAATAAGAGTAAACAGAAATTAAGTTAATGAGAAATCAAGAATATTGAAAAATTAACATCATAACAAATTTTTCTATGTAAGCCAATCTGTATACAGTTAGTCACTTAATATGTATTCCATGTAAGAAAAAAAATTATGAAGGTAGTAAAGTCAAGTCAGTTTAAAGTTTTTTGAACAAGTAAAAATGTATCGTAAATTTTAATTCTCAATGCCAAAGCTAAAGAACTCTTCATAGAGATTGTCTCCTCTATGCGTTACCAGTACGTACAGTGTAGAATCTACAGACACAAAAAAAATTTGCTCGTACCTCTATCGAGGATAAAAGTTGGCAAAAGACAAAACATAACTCGTGTACACATACATTTAACATACATTTATCCATAGTTGTATACACAGCATGGTATTTTAATTTTACTTCCAAGGAAAAACGAAATGGGTAAATAGAGCCCACTTGTAAAAAAAAATTTTTTGACGTTTTTACCCAGAAATCAGTGAAATGTGCGCTGCTGCCACTAAAAAAACTTTTTTTATTTTTTTACAGCAAATGTTTGTCATGTCACAAATGATGAATCACAAAAAATGTATTTTTTACTATGAAATTTTTTAAAGGAGCATCCTCTCAATTTACCATCGTTGTACAATTATTTAATCTGTGAATGTAAAGTCCAAGTCAACAATCACCTTCAAAATTTAAACTACCAGAACAATGTCATTTGTTTCATTTTTTCTACAAAGACTCTAAAAAAATGTGATGCATGCTCTACAATCACAAAAGTTGAATGAATTTCCCTTAAACTAATCTTAAATTTTATTGAATTAGTTATACATAAAAAATCAGACAATGAATGTCGGAAATTAGACAAAAAGAGAGAAAAAAATGTGCTTACGCACTTCCTTCATTTATTATAAGAAGGAGATATTTAATTTACAAATAAATATTCAATTTAAAATAGTCCACTTGATTACATTAAAAAAACTAAATTAATTCCAAGTCAGGAATTAAAATAAATACCTTTTGTAATATAATAAAAATTATCACCAACAAGAGTCCATTGATTATCATGAAGCATTTGCCATTTTTTTGCACAACTCTACAAGCTCTGACTTGTTCTCTAACTACGCACATTGGCAATGAAAAAGGTCGTCCTACTGACATTCCCAATTCTCAATTGAATCCATTGTACAAAACACAAACATAAATTCCTATACCCCCCCCCCCTCAAGTCTTACACAATAGGCTCCAGAGATCTAAATTTCTCTACAGGCTTCTACTTTCTGGTTCTTGTCCATCGACCATGTTGTTGTAGAAGTGTAGAGAACTGTAGAAGAAACCCATAGCAAAAACTTTTTGGCCTAGTGCACACAAGCACTCCCATCCTCATTGTGAGAAATTGTCTGTGCTCGTACATACCAAAAAGAAAATACAAATTCCCCCCTCTCGAGACACTCTCCTCATCGTCACTGGAACATGTGAGTTAATTAGGAGACAACATCCTGCATTCCTTGTACAGCATGTCAAAATAGATTACTGGAGATAACACTCTCCTATAAAAGGCGTCTAGCTATTCATCCCATTTTACCATCTTGAAACATTTTTTTCTTCTCATTTTTTTCCTCAAAGACTTGTATTTTGTTATTTTACAGCAAAAAAAAAATTGCACACAAAATTTAGTCTTCATCAAATTAATTGCAATAGTTGTTGTGGCAGTTGTACACATACCCGTACTATTCTCTCTACCCCCGAAAAAAATAGACTGTGTTCTATTGATCTGATATCTAGGAAAAGTTTTTTTCAGAGAGAGAAGCAATTGGATTGTGCAATTCTCAAGGAAACTCGTGTACTACGGATCGTTAGCATTATCACAAACATTATACTCTCGTATTTCTCGGGCAAGTCACAGAGAGAGAAGACTAAGATGATTGCCAAAATATTTTATATATTTTTTACTCCTCTCTCTCTCTCTGTTACCTTGCCATGGACTCTCATCTCCCCTCCCCTCTCTTTTTTGAAAGAGAAGGAATTGTAAACATTTAAGTTTGAGCCAAGAAGAAGAAGAATCTCAAAATCTAAATCTCCTCAAACCGCCCACTTTATATATTTACCATGTAGTCATATCCTCATTGTATAATTTTTTTTATTAAATAGTTTACTATTATAAAATCAAGGAAATTATTCTATACCCAAATACAAATGACGGACGACATTTCCGTATCTACCCGGGTACGTCTACATGTACAGATATAGGTTACCGATTTTTTTTATGTATAGCCACTTTTTTTTGAGGGTAACAGTCCGTTACCCATTTTCTTGGTTGTAAAACAATTTTCAATTTACACCTATTATTTTACTACTTCTACTTCTACTACATTCTCATTCCTCAAGGTAGAGCATGAAAAAGAGTACACATTTTTTCAAAAAAAATAATTATTATGTCTGACCTCCATTTTTTTTATAAAAGGCACATGAGCGAAACGACATAGATGAGATTGCGGGAGTTGGGATTGTACAAGAAAAAAAAAGTATTTGTATATTTAATCGTATAGAAAACTATTCATTTACAAGAGTGATATATTATAGAGAGAAAAAAAAGAAGGCAGGACGCCAAAGTTAAAAATCTTGAGAAACTTTTCCTTTAAAACTTTAAGCCTGATGATGACAGGAGTGAAGGCTTAAATTCAGATAAAGGCAAAGGCTATGAGTCAGTTATATCTTTCTCTCTCTGTGTGTGTACTAGAGATAGAAGTTAGGAGGCAATTGCCAATTCTTACAAACTTTTTTTTTACATAATAAGGAAAAGGACATTAAAATGCATAATGGCCCTCAAAATATCAATTACTTAACGACAAAACCGTATAAATGCTCATTTCTCGTATTGTACAGATACGTATACCGGTAAGTATAGAAGATGACTACTTGATTTCTATTATACAAAATCTCCTCCCATTTTCTCTCTCTCTCTCTTTCAGTAGGTACACACAGTTACATTTTTACAATGTACACATTTTAGCAGGAAGGCTAAGTAGACGATATTTTTTTTGCTGTTGTTTTTGGCGATCCACTCTCCAGAATTCCTTTCCCCATAAAATTAACGCTGGGCCAAAGTTTACATTACTACGGGCTACGATCCTTTCATACAAAATACTCTTGTGTACCGTTAAACTAGAATAACATACTTGTTGTACCAGCTTTAGTATGTACAGTCATGATAAAAATATAGAAATGTCTTTAGGCACTTCCTCTACTCATTCGGTTCTATCTAAATTAACATTTAAAATCGTCAATACTTTTCCGGGTATCTTGTAATTGTTGATTTGGTGTACTACCTGTTTATTGATAAGTCCAAACTAAAATATTTACAAAATTAAATACTTTTTTTCGAGGGCGGCTACAATTATTTCCTGAAATAATTAACTAGTAACCCAATAAATTTTATTTGTACAATGTAAATTGTAAAAAAAATTAGAATCCATGTTGACTCATGTTTGTTATTACTGTCACTCCTTTTTTGAAGGTCCTGCCTTCACTTGAGTACTTTACATTTTAAGCCGATTTAACATCAAGAAATTGTACAAATAAACATTCAAGTAGAAAAAAAATTTTTTACTATGAAAAAGCATGGCCTATGACTCTTTTCTCTTAATGGCAGGCTCAGTTGATGACGTCAAGTTAAAAGTGACATTGGCAAAAAAAAATTGGTGGAAAATAATCTGGAACATTGCAGAGTAGATAGCCCATCTAATAAAAAAAATTGTATATGGAGTGCTATTGGTTAAAATAGTAACCATCTGGCATTTAAAATAGTTGGACTCGGACAATCCACGTAGGGTCATAGGTAGGTCAATATAACACACACATACAGTGATTGATACAGATTGATATGAGACAAAAATAGAAGAAGCTTTAAAAAACGTATACAATTTCGTCCTCAAACCGCACTTTGTTAGGGATTTCCATTTGTGCACATGACCCCCCTCCCCTCACACAAAAAAAGAAAAAAGCTTTTGTACCCATAAAAGTGTCTCTCCATATGTGTACTTATTTTTAAAGCTTTTGATGCGTTTTTTCCCTCAAGTACAGATACCAACGAAAATGTGACTCTTCCATGTACAGATACAGGTGGACAGATATCTGTACAAGGGAAAAACCTGAAACCCTAGTCAAGTTTTTTCCCATTGTGCTTGACCACTTGATTTTAAATATCACTTTTTCCATTGTTTTTAATTTAAGTCTTATTACAGAAAAAAATAGTCAAAATTTTGACTAGTATTAAATATGTATTACTCTGATTTCAAAGTGATTTTTGAAAAAATATTTACATCACATTTTTTCCCCTTTTTTCAGTTATAGCCAACACCCATTTTTTTACACTAAAAAAATCAGTCTTCTCCTCCACAAATGCACGTTTTAGCTGTAGAAACAAGAGATGAAAAGTGTGGAGAAAAAACAGGATCATCTTCTGAATGAGAGAGAGAGAGAGAGACGACAATTTGTTTTTTTCTCTCTCTCATGTTAGACGTTACTTTTTGTTCTTCGAGTCCTCAACTTTTTTTGCATACAAGTAGCATTAGTCATCCACATTTTCTCATACATAATGCTACAAGTTACAACGTACAAAACACAGTTCGTACAAGTTAGGACTTGGGAGCTCTCGCCAAAAATAGTTGCGTGAAACCAAACCAAGGAAGGAGAATAGGAATATACAAGATAGAGATAGACACACACAAAAAATATCATCAGTCGTTCTCCTACAGGAAATAACAAGAGTTTAAAATATCAGAATATATAACAGATAAAGATACAACCCTACAAAAATTACACACAGAGAGAGAGAGAGAGAGAGAGAGAGTTTAACCATGTCTCATAGAAAAATACATATAGAAAATATTGCATCGTGATTTTTTTTTTACTATGGAGTGTAGATTCTTTAGATGTTGAATGAAACATCTCCTCGTGTAGTCTAAAATAACTTTTCTGATATTTTTGTCCTCCCAAAAAAATTCTCTAACATTTCAATTTGAATATTGAGAGATTCACAATTCACATTCTTTTAACTCTTTTCTACTGGACGCGGATTTTTTACTAGCCTGAAATTCTAAAATGTTTATAATTAAACATAAATACAAGTAGACACACTTCTCATCTGGATATTAGCAAACTGGATTCGCAATTCAATAACAAAGCATTTGTATTCATGTAAATATACAACATATAAAGACATGAAAGTTTTCAAGCAGGATTGGGAGATTGGAAAACTCTGACCTTGACTTGACATGACTCAAGATCAAGTCTCAAAAGAGAGAGAGAGAGAATAAAAAAACAGCAAATGAAAATATTGATGGAGTCTAATACAATACAAGAGTTGAGAGTGGCTCAGCATAGGGAAATAGAGAGATATCAATCTTTTCATGTATAAAAAAAAATTACTTTTACTCTCTCAATAAATATTGGAAAATATATTGACATTGGCTCACTTAATACATGAATCGTTGATTGCAAATTAATTGCAAACTTGCTTTTGTGTACATTGTATACCTTGACAAACTCTTTTTTTTATTTAAAATTAAACAAGGATCTTGTCCTCTAGATAAAATCCCCCTCCCCTTGTCTGTATACAGATGCATGATATTGTGCAAAAAATTGTATGAAAACTGTACAAAAAATATACTGCTACTACTACAGTCTTGCTAGACATTAAACTGACTAGAGTGAGTAGTGGCTAATGGCAATGATTCCATTAGATCCAATTTATTTTGTAGCCTACAGATACACAGCCGTCTAGGATATCGGTCATTCTTACGTCATTTGTTTTTGTACACTTTTTTTTGTGTCCACATAAATATAACACATGTCTCTGTATCTGATGCATGTCTCAATAATGCCAAAATTGGCACTAGTTCCGTCATCAATTCTATATCCTCTACATCTTTTTTTGACATGTAAATTTGACGAGTAGCCATCATTTTCTTTTTTTCTATTGAGAAATTGAAATAGTAATTTGAGGATAAGTTATATTGATGTTTTAGGCGTCACAATATAATAAAATCATAATAATTCCATTTTTCTTTCGTTTTTTTACAACTCCTCATTATCATTTAGTTTCCAATTAAAGTATAAAAAAGTATTCTTGATTATGCAACAAAAAAAGAGAAAAATAATCCAAATGGGTATAATTACCTATACAACATTTCTCTATTGTTAATCCCCAATAATATACAAAGTTACAAAGATAACTCTTCTGGCATCCCTCCAACTCGATAATCATAAAAGGAAAAAACATAGTTAAAAGTTATGGTGAGACATAAGAAGAGAATCATAAATTTGTATTCAAATTGTAATCTAGTTCTCAATATTTAAAAATACAAAAAAAACAATTTGACTTTGGTTTATTTTACAAGAATTTTTAAATGACATTCACTTTGATAATAAAAGTTTAACTTTATTCAAGGTAAAATTATTTTTTTACTATTTTCTCGTCATCCACATTCCGTTGATCTTTACAAAGATTGACAATGACTTGACACAAGAAAAGTAAAAATAAAAAATTGTAATGGACTCAAGAATGACAGTAAAAAAATTCGAAATAAGTATAAAAATGGAGTCAAAGTTAAAAGAAAAAGGTTTTGCTTTTACACAGAGAGACAAGAGACAATAAACATTGTAAAATTGTAAAGGAATGAAGGTACAGTATGGTGGTTGATACAGTCTAATATTTAGAGGTCACACCATTGAGTTTTTTGATTGGCCACCTTCATTAGCCAAATTAAATGACTAGACTAAATTATACATTTATTATTTTTCATTCAGTAAATTTAGTAATGGCCAGTAGCCATTGCATTCACCATTCAAATTTATTTTTCTAGACCACTCAACAAAAATAATCTACACAGAGTGTGACTAGCGTCTCCTTGTTTTTCAATTTAAGGTCCAGTAGTCTCTCTCTCTCTCTCTTAAAAATAAAGTTACATGGAAATTATCATTTTTGTGATTGTCATCTAGTACATAATTCATTAAATAATAAATAAATTTATGTATAGAGCATAACAATTAGTTAAAAATATGCAAATAAATATTTGAAACCACACAAGCCATCACCCTCTTCAATATTAACATTATAGAACCCTCATGCATCCCATCAGTATCTTTGTTCTGTTATTTACGTCATCAGGACAGTGGTGAGGACAACACTTTCAACTTAGTCTCTTTGACTTTAACTTTAACATAATGTTGAATGGTGTTAAATATTGACTATTGATGAATATTTTTTTTAACTAATGTACATAGTATGCACACTCAGGGAGGTTTGAAATAAATAAAAAAATATATATTTAAATTCAAGCATCATAAATCTGATTAAAGAACAACAAGTCTCTCTCTCTCTCTTTCACAATCTAAAATTATTACCTGCTGAGAGAGTTTTCTTGTGTGTGAATCTCTCATTATTTAACGGTGAAGGATTATTTTTCTTTGCTACATTTAACATTCAAACAGTAGCTTGAATAATTATTTAATGACAGTCAGTGTCAGTCAGCTGTGTACAATTTTTTTTGGATATCAGTTTATCATCATTCACATAAATATTGTCGTCTGTCAACTGTCGTGTCAATAATTTACAAAATCTAATGTAAATTCTAACAAGTATTAAATAAATGTTAAATACTTTTGTTGTTGTACAAACTACAGACTATAGAGGTATTATGTTGCCTTTTATAAAAAGCACACATAATAATTATATGTTACATGAATAGCCTAGACCTTTATATTATTTTTTTGACTATAACAATGCATTTTTGTTGTACATAAATATGTACAAGCAATTTAATTCATTTTATTCTCATTCCCCATTGTCCAAAATATTTTTTCAAGGTGAAGAAGGTCGGGGTTTGAATCCTCATTGACATCTCTCTACTAAAGAGAGAGAGAGACAGAGATACATATAGTAGCACATGGTACAATAGTAAATAGAAAAAAATTGTTTGTACAGTATTATTGTCATAAATTATAATAATATTATTGACTACATTGTATGCATCATATTTACTAGAATTATTCTACCACAATAAAACATTATACCATATGACGCCATGTGTGTGTGTTAGGCTATATAAAATATATATTTGTGGATTTTATTTACTTTTACATCAAACCAGCTCATACTTGTAAAAAAATTATTTAACTTTCTATTAAAACTGACTCTTGTCCTATGATGACAAGTATAAAATAACGCCAAAGGTAAAAATTGTCATTGTCAAAAAAAATGTCATTCTTCAAAGTCATCAACTTTTTACATGGAATGTACAGAGGGATAAATACAAAGTACGTGGAAATTGTTGAACTTTACTAAAAATTTATTTTATTATACAAGTGTCAACAATTTAAATTTAAATAGTTGAAAAAAATTGAATTATTTAAAAATAATTTGACATAGGTAATTAAGTTTAAAAAATATACAATTCTATTTGACATCCAAAATGACAGTCATTTTTATGTCAAAAAAGATAGTGCAGTGCACTATCTGTAATTTGCATTTTATTTTAATTCCCAACATGAACTCATGAGCAGTAAAAAATTAGTTGCTTCAGTTTTTCAAAAATTATATAAAAGTCAATTTTTAGTAAAATAATGAATCATTTAAAAATCTTTTGAATATTTTCCATGAAAAATACTTGAGAGTTTCAAGAGTTTGAGACTGAACATAAATATTCGTAATATTTTTTTTTAATGCGACGTGTCGTTCAAGAGACAAAAGAATGTTCTAGTGACTCGTACAAATTGGTTAGACCATCGATAAAATTGAAGTCAAACAAATTATAATTAACCACCTACGTACCACCTACGTTTCAATATTTAATACCATATACTTGATTTTACAATCAATATAATAATATCTTCAAATTATCTCCATTTATGCCCTACAGACAATAAACCAAAAATAATCACCAAAAATTTCTACCACTAGAAAACTGGAGTACTCGTATTTACCACAGAGAGAGAGAGAGAGAATTCTATAATCTGCACAACTTTATTTTTGGCAACATTCTAGAATCATCCAATGGAAAATTTTGGAACATCTACAAATTAAATATTAGTATTCAACAAAATTGTAACATTTAATAAATACATATTATAAATGAGCATAACTAATTCACAAATTTAATTTTCCATCTCTAATTCTTTCCCCATAAAGTCAAAACAATCTTTTGACTAGTACGCAGTAAAATTTGAAAATGTGTATCCACACAAATTAAATTAATAATTTAAATTACAAACCAAAAAATTCTATACAAAACACAAAAAGTCAACTTGAAATAAATAGGATGAAAATCCACTCATACATATTAACTAAATAAGTCTACTCATCTGTAGAAGAGTCTCGTTCATGGAAAATTAAACTTTACTTTTGCATTGACATGGAAAAATTTGAACTTGAAAACGAGAATGAATGAAAGTAAAAAAAAGAGACCTTTTCCAATTTCCATCATCTGTACAGGCTACACTTACAGACATCCCTATTACGTTTTTTTATCCTGAGTCTGTACTAGCTGGAAGCTATACATGCAAAAAATGGCAAATTGTGACTATGTATAGCGTGGTCGTCATGAATTGCGAATTTGCTGAATGAGTTTACAACAAAAAAGAGAGAGAATGCCCAGAATAGAACCATGTTAATATATTAGTACTACTACAGACTCCACATAAAAAGATAGGAAGAGTGAGTGACTGCGAAAATGCGAAATTGAAATGGAATGGCGAATGCGAAAATGCGATGCAGTTTGTCCTTTTCGGCCAAGTCAAAGTCAAGCACACACACACTCTCACACAGAGTAAAGCCATAGCACAAACTTAAAAGCCTTTATATGGTCTCTCTACAAAATATAGGGGAGTTATATCTACAACACATAGACTCTCTCTCTCTCTTCATCTCAATGTGTACACTTTAAAAACTTTTTTGTACTCTCCACTTACATAATGTTTTACATGGAACATCTCTCTCTCTATAAAAAATTCATCTCCATACTATAGACAATATTCATCACATAAAATGTACGAGTAAAAATTCTCCATACCATTTTTTCCACACATCTCCCATCACGGCATTGCACTCCTTCCCATGATTCTCTCAAGAGTCTCTTATATTTTTTTTGCAATTTGCAAAAAAATGGTTAAATTCACGCATTTTATAAACCCTCTTATTCCTACATGAAATCCCTCTCGTAAATTCATTAGGTCGGTGGTCGGTGTAATGGAAAAGGACAAAAAAAGTTTTTTTACAGACATTTTTTTCTGTGCACAATTCCTGGAGATTATTTGAAAAAACCTGTATTCTCTCCCCCTCCCCCTCTTTTACTATTTAGCTATGTATGTACATACCGGTACTACACCTTAAGTAAGACAGCTTAAATGTATCTATTTTTGCAGACTGTACAGATAGACTGTAATGATACACAATAGTGTATTACATTAAAATCCATTAAGTTACTTTTGTATTATTATCATTGACGTTACAATTTTGTGTATCTTGTGGCTCTTACTCTTATTACCATTTACGTAAATAGTGCCCCAAATGCGTCACACTCTAACACACTCAACTGTATCTCATGCTCATGTCCTACTATTTGATTTGTCTTTGTCCAAGGGAAGAGTCAATGAAGCCTTAGTAATAAAAAAAAAGTACAAGTGCTTCCTATTTTAACTACGTAATTTCTGTCTAACATTTATAAAAGTCACATTGAAAATATTCAAATTGTAAATACACATTATAAATATTACATTCACTATTTAAATATTGGAGGTTGTGCCTTCAAATTTGTAAAAATACAAATATAAGACAACAATAAAATTTTACTTGTATTTATTATTACAACAAAATTATATTTACAATTGACAGAAAAATATTTTTTATGGAGTAATACTTCAAAATCTCCTCCTGCCGGTATATCAGTACTCCTTTTTTGCATTTGCCAATTTTTTGTGTTTATGAAAATTGCCTATAAAGTACAGATATAATGCAAAGTTTTATCCTCTACTAAAAAGAAAATGGATGTAGACTATTAATACACTGAATAAATATTCATTTTCATATCTTTGTTTCTACAATCTATATCTTATAGCTTGTATATATACAATGTACAGGTACTCTTTTGACTCTCCATACTTTTTTAACTAACTAAAGTTTAAAAATTCAAAGTTAACAAAGCCGACAGAGCCTCCAGCCATTTTTATATTCAGTATAGAATCATGTCTGTTATACTGTTTTATATATCGATTCAAAATATCTAGCTCATTCTTTGTACATTACCCAAAAAAAGAGGAGAGGGTTTCTGGCCAAAAATGAGTGTAATTTGTAGGATACGAATTTAGCAAAGAAAAAAATTATAGAGAAAACATTTTTGCACAAAAGATAAACATGTATATTTCCCTATGTAAAGTTATACGCATAAATATAGGTGTTGTATTATACAATAGTGGATAGTACAAGCATCTGTAGGAATACCACTTGATTTTTTTTCTTGTATAATGTTTCTCGTTAACGTATCCTATATTTACTACTATTGGAGACGTACATGCATACAGTGCAAAAAAAAGGGACGAGGTTACAAATCTTGATCGACTTGATGCGTAAGAAAAAGAACCGAGTCATGTCGGGAGAATGGAGTCAACAGACCATGAATAGATTTTTGCAACTTGTCTCCCCCTCCTCCTTCTTCTCCTTCTCTTAAATAAGACTGAAGAGCAAGTTGGCAATATATGTATGTAACATTGTACACAATACAACAAAGTTTGAGCATCAGGTAGGCACATGTACAAATTGCATGAGAGGATTCTACGAGGATTTTATCTCTCTCCATCACTTTCCCTTACTTATAATTCTCTTTATTTTTCGCCAAGTTGCTCCAACAAGGAACATTGAACACGTATCTGTAAATGGTACAATGTACAATATATAAGGAGAGGTTGGGTTGAAGCTGGAATTAAGATTATAGGAGCCTATGCATCTCTAAAGACAATATATATCTACGCGTTATTTTTTTTTGCAAGGACTAAGAAGGCTTAAGGCTTAAATAATATTATTTGACTTTTTAATACAATGTGCGAATTTTCAAAAAGTTTGTGGCGACCGCATTACTCATATCCAGCGGCATTATTTTGTATGTACATCAAACTTTGAATCTTTTTTCAAACATCTTATTATAATAATATTACTTGTCTCTCTCTCTCTCACTGTACCAGTACAGAATTTTTACTCACACAAAATTATACACTCGAGTTACATGTTTAAGTATAGTGTAACAACTTCTTTTCACAGATATAACACGTATACCTATTGTGTACATGTTAGCTAGGATTTAGATGGTCATTTTTTGCATTATTTTTGGGCTGGGCTCTTTCATCTCTCTGGAATTACCAACTCAAAATCTAATGATAATGGTCAGATGAAAATGTATAAGGACATGATCATGAAACACTCATAGTCATGTTAAAGTTTAACTTTTGAAAGAAAACCACTTTGGACTACCCTAACAAAATATTATTGAGAATATAAAAATACATTTTTTTGAATGTTAGCTTGTCTCTCTAATCTTTTAATTTAAATTATAATTGTTCTATTAAAAAAAATGTAGGGAATCAAGAATAGTTGTACTCTATTTTTTTAATGGACGGCGTCAAAGTGAGTGATAAAAAAACAGTTTTTTTGGGAACATTTATTTAAATTAAATTAGTACGCAAATTCTCTAATATTGTTATTCCCATTGGTTTAGTGATAAAAAAAATAATCAGCAATAAAAAAAGGAACACAAAAGGGGGGCCTATATCTAGAATTAATGTAGTAAATAAAAAAAATAAAGAGTTTATCAAAATGACATTGAAAAGGTTTATTCTTGTTTATTTGCCCTCACTTTATTTTCATGTCCAAAAATTATTCAAATTAAACTTGACAGTCATGGATGGGTTATATCTGTAGTTAGTTAGTATGAGAGTTACATAAATATTTTCTAACCTATAAACTTAAATTTATTGATAAATTTTTAAAATGAATGATTATTTTGAACCAAACCAAACATAAACCCCCACATTAAATGTTATATATACTTGACTCAAAGTGTCAAGATTAAATGTCAAAAGGTTATTTTCCTTGTTGAATTTGTATTAGAGATATTTTTATCCATCAACTTATTTTTAAAAAAGGGGAATTAAAGGCACTGGGCAGTGACAACTGACAAACATAATTTATTTTTAACCCTCGTTTACATAATTTTTTACTTGAAGTTTCCAAATTTAATTTAACTCTTTGAGAAACCCAGTGGTCGTCACTGGTCAGCAGGAGGCCCAAAAATGTAATTAAGTGCATCTCAATCAAAACATTATAAATTTCTCCTTCTCTCCCTGTCAGCAAAATAAATCTCATGAGTCTGAACTATGAATTTTATTTTTATATAACAATCAAAAAACAAAGAGCCAAATATTTTACTCTTTGCTTTATGTTATTAATTAAAAATAATATTCTTGACTCTCACCAATTTTTTCATTAATTATTTGCACATGTAATTTTATACAAAACTGTCATCATTCCATCAACAGCATGTCAAAGTCAAAATTTTTTGTATGACAAACTAGATTGTATAATATTAAATATTAAAAAAATACATTGTACAATATTATTGTATAATTAACTAAATATTAATTTACTGTCTGGTTAACTTTTTCAAACTACAAAAAAAGTATACTCAAATTAAATTACTCTACAATTTTTGGCACCACAAAAAATAGACAACAAAATATTTGAATTGTTACGACATTTTAGACAAAGAGAGTTAACTTTATAGGGCAAAAATGTTCTCAACTAAAGGAGAAGATGAAGATTCTTCAAGTTGATAAAATTTAAATGACTATTAAAGGAAAAACTTTATAGTTTATAACATTCTATGTGGGTACCCCTAGTACACTATCATTTAGTTGTTGTGACTCCTTATCTCAAATTTTCTCACCAAGAAATTTCAGTTTGACATAAATTCAAAGGACTCTGAGTCTGAGAGGAAGATTCAACTAATTATTTTTATCATTATTAATTCTCAATATAAATACAAAATTTGCATTTGACTGCATAAATATACTTGACAAAAGAAACCTTGTCAACTGAAAATAATTTGAACAAAGTGCACTACAACGAGATGCAAGTCAAGCCAAAATAAAGTTTACCCCTCATTCAACATTGCCATTGTGTGTACTTTTGTATCTTAATTGTCTGAATTTTACTAATGCAATTTTTAAACCAAAAAAATATTTTTCATGCCATTGAGTCATTAGCAGTGAAAAAAACTGCATTCTCTTTATTATATTGCAACTCGCTCTTCATTTAAACAAAATTAAGTGTAATTTAATCAAAATCTCATGTTGATGCAGAGCTACTTATATCTATATATGTAGTTTGTACAAAGCAAACGTAGTTAAAATGACCTTGTACAATTACCTCCCATATCCATATTATGTATTTACATTTTATATTTTTGCACATTACTAATTCCAACCAAATGCAATAATTACATCCTCAGATTATGTTATATATTTTTTTGCAAATTGCAACAATTGGAATAAACTAGTATAAATAAATTCAATCCAAAAAAAAAATGTTTCTTTTCATAAAAGCAAAAAATGTACGAGTACAACAAAGAAAAAATGGAGAATAATGTTAAAGTAACACATGACAGAATTTAAGTTTTATTTAAAAAATGCAAGTTGCAAATTGCCAATTCCCATTTTGAAAAAAAGTGTGGAATGGACTATAAGTATGATAATTCAAACAATATAAAAATTGGCCAACACACACATACGAATGACTATCAAAACCAATTGGCAATTTACTAATGGTGGTCATGGTAGTGATTTTTAATGTGTATAATGTACAGATAGATAGTGTACATATTTTTACAGATACATGTAAATTACAAATATATTATATATGGAATAGATAAAAGATCAAGAGCACAAACTAATTATGCGGTAACACTTGCACTTGTACTTTTTAGTCACAAGTAAACTAAAAAAAACTCTCCAAGAATTCCAAATGAGCACGTCGTATATTACCTATCCCAACTCTAATTAAAAGAAACTTGAACTAAATAACTAAAACTTGTAGACCCCCTTCACACAATTTCATACGTTGGTCAAAACGGACCCTTTTTGACCAACACTAGATGAAAAATAATGTATTGGAGAGATACTAAAACAAGTTGGTCAAATTGACTTTTTTATTCCTTTTACAATCCTCATAGCTGTAGAGAATAGACGTACACGCACAAATGAAAGTGAGAAAATATGTAAATTTTATCATTATACCACAAGTGTCACTTAGCATTCTCACATTCTAACTCCTACTCTACAATTACAATTAAATATAAGGGCATATCACTATCACTATATCCGACATATTCTCTATTATAGATACTCATCGCTTCATTCAAGACTTGGCTAGTCTCTCTCTACATTTAAAATGACACTTTGTCTGACTTTGGAACCTTTTTCATTTTTTTTGGCTAGAGTGCAAATCTTGTGCAGTCTCTGTCTCTACGTTTCTTATAATGCAGTCACCTGCATCATTATAATGGGCTTATACTACTCGTACACATAACACACAAAATAGTCAAAGGTTCAAAGAACGAGAACGACAGTGACAGACGATGACGAGCTAAGAGAGAGAGAGAGACAACAATGAATTGCCATTTCGTCAATGAAATATTTCAAGGCAATTCGCATTGCATTTTGTGAAAAAAATGGGGCTAAATATCACATCTAACAAATACTTACAATATTATAATAACAAGTCAAAAATGGGTTTTAAATGGGAGCAAGTCATTTACATACAATCTCTGGAATATATTTTTTATTCTTTATTTTTTGGCTCTTATTTTTATGGGGCCAATATCATCATTTTCATAAATTAAATAATTGGCTCCATGTACTCAATTATTATAACAAACAAAAAAAAGTGTCATACTTGTGTGTCTTGTACACAAAACAAGACAAATGCATACAAGTTATGGACACAACCATTAAAATTCTAGGTCGGGGACCCATCACAATAAAAAAATGTACAGAGTGTACACACATACACATATCATTAAAATTATTATGAGTATTATGACACAAAAAAAATATAACCACGTGCTCAATGTAATAAGAACAGGAATTCCTGCATATGAATTAAACTTTAAATTATAATAAAAAAAATTCACATTGGCTACATTACAGACTTGAGTACAGGGCTGCTGCTGCTTTTTTTATGTTATTGTACAGTTTTTGGCAGAATTAATGAGGAGGGGGTACCACTGTCAGATAGT
The DNA here is from genome assembly GCA_034700945.1 of Arrhopalites spinosus. NCBI lineage: Eukaryota > Metazoa > Arthropoda > Collembola > Symphypleona > Arrhopalitidae > Arrhopalites > Arrhopalites spinosus. The sequence goes on from JAQIVZ010000298.1 coordinate 23,286, forward strand.
CAGAGACAGAGAATCTTGTATAGATATTTTTGTATTGCACATTGCACATGTGTTGATAATGCTGCATTGTTAGTAAAAAGTTGAATGATCCAAGGGCAATAACAAGGAATATTGTTTACAAAAAAAACTTTAATTGAAAACATATACAAGAGACCTACCCCCATTTTCTTTAAAATTCCATTGACGATTTTTTTTAAATATTAAAATTCCGATTATAATGTACACAGTATATAGATACCATATTTGATTAAAATCAGACGACAAAAAAATTATTTGTTTATTTTTTTGTCCCTTATTACAGATAGAAGGGAAAATAATGAGTTGTATTAAAAGTAAAGAGAGTGTACAAAATAAACTTTTGTATCTTTAGATCCTCAGACTTGAAAAAAAGAGAGGAATTTTTCGGCTATTGAGTAATAAAAAAAAGTTGACAATTTATGATTGACAATTTATTATTATTATTATTTTGGCAAATATGGGTTCCCCCATTCTCTTTATATTGTCCCTTTTGTCAACAATGTCATTTTTATTACAAAATATTCTTTAAACAATTCTACCTTGAAGGAAAAAAGTGACAAGAGACGTTTGTTGGTTTTTGTAGTACAATTGATAAGTTGTTGTAAAAATAATATTTTATTCTTGTTGACTGTATTTTTCATCATTATCTTCTTCATCAAAACTCAATTATTTGTCCACTAGTGAAATTTTGGTGAGCTCACCAAAATTTTGAATGAATTAAAAACAAAAAAACCTTTTTTTGTAATCTGTAATCACTTTCATGATTACAGATATTCAGAATATTCTACTTAATTTAAATTTTAATACAAAATTTTACAATGTAAAAAGAGAGAGTTCATGGATTTTCAAAAAAAAAATCCCCAAAATTTTTTTCAAGTCATAAAATCTCAATGTAACTGGCACCGTCCAATTATAAAATTTATGAATAGAAAAGAGAGAGAGAGAGACAACAGAGTTTAATTCCTTTATGTTTAAAGTAGTTATGGCTCAACTGGGGATGAGAAAAGAGAGCTTATTGTAAGTATGTACGTCCTTGTTTTTTGGACATGACAGAATTAATCGAATGACTATGACATTCTGTTTCCATGCCCCATTCTATGACAAACGCCCTTGACTCCACAGATTTTACTGTTCACAGACCCTCCAATGGCTCAGCAACTACACTTTTGTGTTGTAGGCTGTGTATACGACTATGTCGTAGCACTCGTAGCAACAGGAGCAGGAGAGTACAATTTTGATTTTTGCACAACTTCAGACTCACTAGAACTCAACGAGTACAACAACAGCTGTCAAAAATACACACTAAATTATATGGGGAATATAAAATAATGCGAAATACTTTAACAAAAGCCTTCACAATGTAAGTACACACGAATTTATAATATGTATCACTATTCTCTTCACAGCAGGAGGAGTCTAGTACATTTTCAATGTGTAGAAATAAAAAGAAAAAATTGTACAAGAGCACAAGTTCACTGGTCTCTCTCTCTCTCTCTCTCGATTTGTTCATTCCCTTTTTCATACAAGAATAATTTTGAAAAATGATTCAACACAAAATTTTCAATATTATACATACCATAAACATTAAAAAATCATTTTAATTAAACAAGTCAAAAAAAAGAAATTCTTTGAGACGTTCTTCAATATCACCTACATCCCCCCAAAAAAAGTTTTCTTTGCATATTGCATATTGACTTTGATAAATGAGACATATTTAATAAATCTAAAGCGTTATTTGAAGCCTAGAAGAGAGGAAGAAATCTCAATGAGAAGGGCCTGAGGTTAAGAAGGACATGAAGAGAATGACATAATAATGTGGGATAATATTTTAAGGAAATTATGTATTAAGTACACTCCATTTACCATTTTCATTAATCAGTTCTCTCTCTCTCAAGTTTAGAAGAAAACCAAGCGTCATCTCTCTCAAACATGTACAACAAGTGTATGAATAATTTGAGATGTAATTTTTTGACGTTTTTACAGAGCATACAAAAAAACCCCATCATGTTAATATTCATCATCCATGTAGCGTAGAATTGTTAAATGTTCATTTTTATTTTTATACAGTCAAGGAATGAAATGAATTTTACTCATCTTCTTTTTTTCATTGATATTTTTATCCATACACTCAATACGGATACTCTCGTAAAATCTTATCATTTTAGTCAAAAGGGAAAACACCTAAAAACTTTATTTTTTCTAATCAAAAACTTGAACTAAAAACTACCAATGATGTGACAATGACAACGCCTGTCTTTCATTTTTGTTGTCAGTTATAAAATATCCTTAATGAGGAAAAAGTGTGAGTGGTCAGCTCTCACAAGAATTTGACAAGAGTTTTAAAAAAGTCATTGACATTGAGACGCGTGTATAAAATCTCTAGTAATTTAACTACGTTGCAAATTATTAGTTTAAACTTTATTTAACTTTTTTTGTTAATCTTGTCAATCCCAATTTTTTTTAAAATAAAATTCATAATGACTCTTCATGACTATTTTTATCAACTTGTCCTTTTTTAGTAATGAATTTACTAAAATATGATACACAAATGTCATGAAGTTTCATACTTTTTTTGAAGGCTAAATTTTTGTTAAATGTGTCAATTTAACTTCCTTCTAATGCTGTTTTCTTGAGTTTTCAACACTTTTTTCAATTTAAACAGCTGTTGCTTCTACTAACCTACAAATTATGCCCAAAATAATTTAATTCCCTATTTATTTTTTTATAAACGACAAAATAAATATTTTCACCTGGATTGTACAGTTGAAATTTAAAAATTGTCTACTTAAATTAAAAAGATGACTAGTTAAATTAAACCGTAATAAAAGTAGACACATAAAAAATAATTTGCACAGTCCAGGAAAATAAATAAGATAAGTAAAAAAAGATCCACCAGGAAAAAAACCATGGGTCATGTTCATATCTGTACTTATTTGTTTTAAAAAAAAGATAAAAATCTGTTTTATTTTAAAAAAATTGTACTAGTTAAGCAGGAACAAAAATTTGTTATTTATTAATAACCAACATTTATCTAACTATTTTATATATAAAATTTCCTTGACTCGTCTCGACAAACCAAATTTTTCCTTCCTTTTTTTAGAAAAAAACAGGTAGGTAAATAACATGAATTTAATTTAATGACAGACTACAGTCTAGAACATTTTTTTAAGTCTTGTAAAATTAAATCACAAAGCTATTACACTAACTTAGTTGTATAGTATGACGGTCCGACGATGTAATAATTAAATTGAGCAATATATTAAATTCTAACACTTGCATTTCCACATTCCACATTCCTTTCATTGCACATTTGTGCATTCTGCCCTTACTAAACTTTATTCCCTGACATTGCAATTTCCAACCGTTAAATAAATTTATACCCTGTAATTATCTTACTTCATTTTATTTCATTTAGTTAAACTACCACCTTTACCTTTATGTACACTAGTTTGCAGTTTGCACAAACAAGGATAATTAATTTAAGCTCTCATCTTAATTTAGTTTTTTTTGTATTAAAAAAAGGAAAGTCTTTTGTAGTCTTGTCATCATCTCAAGAGGAGAGAGAAAAAAATATCAATAAAAATGGTCATAAAATTCTGGAAAACATCAATAAAAAATTAACCTACAACATAAAAAATATGTACCTTAAACAGGACTGACCATGTTTCTTTTATTTACTTTGTACATGTTTAAACTTGCAAAAAAAAATGTTTTATGAGTTTTTAAATAGTCACAATTCTGTTTTAACACCAAACTTTTGAACATAAATCAACAGTTCTCAAAACTCCCATGTTAAAGTCCTGTTAAATGGTGTAGCGTTGTCAATGTCATTAAATTTATTGAAAAGACTAATATTACAAATTATTACAATGTAGAACATTATTTTATTACGTAATTTTGTATCGAAATATTACTCAACAATATATAAAAAATCATAAAAGTCATGTGGAGCACGTGCAAAATCCATAAATGACGACTCCCAATTCTCATGTTCAGTCCCCCCAAAAAGAATAATTTTTTTTTGTTACAAATCTCTCCAAAATTTTCTAATATAACAAGTCATAAGGTAGAACAATTTTAAATTGAGTTTAAATTTAGAAAATAATTTAATGTATAAAATTTAACTTTCTCTCAATATTCTAGACAAACAATTTATGCATATTTATGAACTGGAACTCCTTCTTGTCATTTCTAGAGATCAATTAGGAATTCTTAAATTGTATTTAAGATACAGACTTGTAGAATTGTAAGGAACTAAATAATTATCTTTAAGTTTAAAACATGTGATTAAATTTTAGTGGTTTTCTTTTCAGCCGTCGATTATTAATTTATTACTTTTAACTTGATATACGTTGTGCATTGTCGCTCCTGCTCACCCATTAAAAAATTTTTAAGTTTGGTTAAGAAAATTAGAACTCCTAAGGGAATTTTAGTGATAATCAGTAGAAACCATTTTACTTTTTCCTTAAAACTTTGTACGGAAGTTGAACATGAACATCAATGAGAAAAAAAAACAAACAACTTAACCGTTGAGACGTCCTTATTGAACGTTCAAGTGGAAAATTATGTCTATATTTTAATTTAGTTTTTTAACTAATGTGGAAGTAGAAACAAAAATTAACTCCCTTTAATCGACTGAGGTCTCAAGTCCAAAATTGTTGGAGAAATATTTCTTATAATCAATAAATTATTTTTTTCCATTCAATTTACAAATCAAGAGAATTTTACTTCCTCCTCTCTCTCTCTTTTAAGTAGGACACGAGTAAAATTAATAATAGTGACTTTAAAAATAAATGGGGAGACTTATGAAGTCAAGGGTATTAAAATAAGAGAGACAAAATTAAAATTAAATACAAAATTACAAAAACAACACATGTTTCCATCCCATGTCATTAAAATTATACCTCATCGTCATTCAAACTTTGTTCAAGATAGAATGAGAATGTTGGTGTGCTGATGATAACTAAGTCTATCAATTCAATTACAAATTTAGTCTAGAAAATACCTAGTCTAACTAGATCATTTAGTCACTTTAATGGCTAATCAGCAACATCCTAATTTGTACACCCCAAATCAATTAGTCTCAAGTGTTCACTTTACTCACTTTAAATTAAATTAAACCTTAATTAAGGCAAAATAATATTTTCTCTTTTAATATGGAGCTCCAAGTAAACCAATTCAAAATGCAAATTGTCTAATATTCTTAAAGAATTACCACAAATGGTAAATTATTCTAACAGTAATTGTACAAGTCTCTATAATTACAATAATTTTTTGACTATAAAAAAAATTGCCATTTTTAAATAGTAGTCCGTACTCCCTACGGGAAAAAATCTTCACCTTGGACAACAAATTTTAAATAGACACTCATAAAACATAATTCAAAAGTCACTTAATAGATTAAAATGGAAGATTTACAATAAATATTTATCATGCTTCATCAACTATACATAAAACAACTACATTAAAAAATTTCAATTTTCCCTTTTTTTGAGGGCAAAGAAACTGAAATCAGTCAAATATCAATAAACACAAATTTTCAACTTGACAGTAATGGTGTACGAGTACATTTCATGCAAAGAATAGAATGATAAAATGGTTGACAGGAGTCATGAGGGTAAATAATTTAAACCAAATGTTCTACTTTGTTGTTTACCAAGATTTTCAGAATAATAAGAAAATCAAAATAAACATGAAAGGAACCTAAAAGTTAATAAAGTCTACTGTTTTTAGTCAAGTTTTTAGTCTTAATCTACACACAATGTTGCATGAGTAAAATGACCTACTCTAGTAAAAAAGTAAAACTCCAGGAGCCAATGACAAATATATTGTGCCATGCAAGCAGGTGATTTTTATTGATTTTTATTATTCCACAACACACACACACGTCTCGTCTATTTCCTATCTATTCTTTATTGTGAATTTGTGATATTTTTTAATTTAAATCCCTTTCATCTTGTACGTGTACACATTCTTGTCATTCTATTTATCCCAAAAAATCATCATTAAGTCAATTATACTTTTTTACAGTCCTTGATTTAAATATAAAACAAAATAATATTTTTTAATATTAAATTAAAACTCATTTCCGTCCTCAATAATTTTTGACGGCTATCTCTGTACATCAAACATCTGTATGAGTATTTATGTATAAACTTTATTTTGGCCAATAATTTCTAAACAAAAAATGACGCCGTCTAGTTCAAAATTTAAATTTCAAACTTCCTCCAAATAACTAGACAGGTAATAATTTTTGAAAAATAATTCGTCATTCTATCCAGTAATTGTTTTTTTGTACTCTAAATCTAGACATGTTAAATACTCCGTCCATTTTTTATAGACAAAAAAGTGAAGAATGAGGAAAAACTGCCCAAAATATTTTTTGTCTTTTTTTGGGGGGAGGAGGGGGGGATAAATATCCAGACAAACTCTAAAGTTTGAAATCTTCATTTTTTCCTCATGGGAATTTTTTGCTGAGGAGCTTTACTAAAGTTGACAAAAAAAACTGGAAAAACAAAAATAGTTGATGCATAAACACTACAGAGAACAAAGTCTAATTTACAGGGAAAAATCCTTCAAAAAAATCTAAATAAAAACAAGATACCGAATTCACATTGAAAAAAATTAATCCGTCACACAAAATCCCATTATGAATGCTCTACAACATACTTACGACATACTAAATACGAACGTTAAAAAAAAGAGATGACACTTTTAAAATGGGAAAGTCTGTACATTCTCAAAATGAAAAAAAAAATCAGGTGGTGGGTACAAGACAATGTAAATATTAAATAAAATTCTTATTTTTTTAACTGTAAAAAAAATAAATGACAAGGGAAAAATATAAAACAACTTTATATTGACACTGTACAATACAAACAATGCAGTTTGTTTTATTATCTCAACGTAACATGTCCAATAAACTTTATGTGTGTACACAAAAAAGTGAGTCGCCAAATCAAATTCCTCTGTCTCGTGTGCTTTAAACACAAAAAAAAGTCGCATAGATTGAGCCAAAAATTGCATGATTATTTTGTGTGTCCTTGCCTCATAAAATAGTTGACAATTATTTTCTCTATATAAAGAGACAGTCATATTGACCTGTTTGGTTTTTTTGGCAGTTGAGTTGACTCTCTCTCTCTCTCTCTCTCTCTACATAAAAAGTACTTTACGAGTTTTGTAGTATGTACCCATTGGTACTACCCAACCATTTCCATTCTATTCAATGGCTTTTGTTAATTGGTAAAATGTATAGTCAAAATATTTAAAAAAAATGTTGAGCCGAAAAGTGCATCAAAAAATGTATTTTTTTTGAAAAAAAGTTACATTTTTAATTTAAATGCAATGTGACAGTAGATAATACGCAATCTTATAACATAGCGGTAAAATAAAGCTATATTTTTTAATAAACGATTAAAATTGTAAACTTGTCTGTGTATGAAATATTCTGAATGAAAGCTTGGTTGATTTCGTGTCAGTACCAGTATACATACATTTATAGTATTAAATATAACGAGAACAATTAAATTTAATATTATAAATAATATTTAAAAACGGTGTATTAATACAGTTTTTTTGTGTAAATTTATATTCATCTACATAACTGCACAATAAAAATATTTATAGACAGGAGAGCGGAGATTAGCTTACAGGCAAAAAAAGAAGAAACAAAAGTAAAATCAAAAGATTCACAAAATGTCATAAAAGGTAGAAAGCATAAGATTCTATGTATAGAATACTAAATAATACTAGATAGAGATGTACAAAGAGATGTTATATAAGAGATAAAGTTATTTTTTTGAAAAACAAGCTGTCATGAAGATTTTATTGAGCTCTTCTCTCTCTCTCCCTTTTGCCATGGGGCTGAGAATGGAGAATTCAGGTCAGGTGATGTTTTATTTTTTAAGCTTTTTTTCAACGATAGTGAATCACACACAAGTTTTTTAAAGCCATCTTTTATTTAATATTTTATCTACTCTATAAACTAAATACGCGTACCTCAACATGTACAAAAAATATCTAGACAAGATTGAAATTCAAACACATGGCAAAATAATCAATACAAAAACGTTTTCAACTGACGTTTCACACGTCACATGATAAAACATCACCTAGAAAAAAAATTGTTCAATGTCAATAAATTGACCTACGATGATATGAATAGAACTGGAAAACTCGAGGGGATGACAAATCCAAGTAAGAGGAAATATACACATGTAAGTCATAGTCATATGAGAGGGTCAATCCCATCATTGTTTATTTATAGTCTGTACTGTACTTACTACTCTTAAAACAAATTGTGAATTCAATGAAACTTAAAAAGAACATTTTTCTACTCCCCAATTTGCCCAATGTAATTCATACAAAGAGTGTCCAGTCTCCAGAGAATTTTGTGAATCACAAAAACTACAACTTCATGACAAGATCAAGACCATTATCTTTGATTTTTGACTCCTATTCAATTTTTGTCATATAGTCAGGCTCAGTTAAACTACAACTGGAGTCACCTTAAAAGGATATGATATATTATGAGCCTACCTAAAATACGAGATCCCTTCCATTCACATCTCCGTCAAGAAAAAAAGAACAAGTCTAGCAATAATAAGTTAGGAGAACCACAACGTTATTTTCATTTTTAGTTATATTGACTGGTTACAAGAGCCAATTTTGTTGTATCTGTAGTACAGATTCTGTAGTATTTAACAGTCTCATAATATATAAAATGAAAAACAACATTTTTATTTTCAGCATAGATTTTTAAGGTAGTACCTTACATCAATACATGGACAATGTACATGCATAAACTCTCATTTACGTTCCTGTCCTTCAATTTTGGAAATGTACGAGTATGAGAAATATGTACATGTTAGTAATTTACTATTAATACGGATACTACGGATATAATACAGAGAGAGATATATTCACGGTATTTGCTTATCTGTCATTTTATTTTTATTTCATTTGCTCCAGTTCCATTTCCTTTGTGACGTTGAGTCTAGTTAAACTCTAAAATTCACTAGCTTACTCTGTACACTACTGTACAGATATTACAAAAAAAAACAACAACTATAGATACGAAGAGTTATAAAAAAAGTGAGACAACTCGCGTGCTTAGTCATATACCTTTTTGTTTTAAAAAAATCTGTATTTAAAAAAATAGATAATCGGTATAACTCACACTTAAAATATTTGAGTCAGTTCCGTAGTCGTGACTTGATTGGAAGGAAATAATATTTTAATCTTTATTTTTCAATCAATCTTGATTCATGATTTTTTCTAACATAAAATCCAATATTTCATAAAAACACGTTCGTTTCCTTTTACAACAATTTTTTTGTGGTATTTTTAAGTAAAATGATATTGGTCACAAATCTTGTTCAATTATCTGTATTATCTGTTACATGAAAGAAGAATGATAATAAATCAAAAAAGTTCCATGCAAAGTAATCTGGAAACTGGAACATGATATAACTAAAAATAGGATTTTTACTGTACTCTCTCTCTCTAAAATGAAGATGAGCTACGACTCCATATGTACAGAGATTTGTATTGTTTAGCCTGCAAGTCGTGCTCTGATTGCGAGATGTGATTTTTTTAAATCTTTTTTTGGCGTATATAAAGAAATAGATTACTTTACAAAAGAGAACGGTAAGACAAAAAAGACGGCACTTTTTTTGCACATAATATCTTTTTGGCACAAGAACACTAACAGCACATGCAGATTGCCACCAACCCATGAGGACAGTGTCCCGTTTAAAATGAACCGAGAAAAGTAACATCCCTCCCTCCAAACTTACATACAAGTACGAGAGTCTAGAGATTTTCAAGTATAACAAGTGCATACAGATATAGAGTACTTGACTTTTACTTTCATCTCTTCTCATTGTAAAAAAATAGGAAGCCTGCGAGTCGAGACGATGACGTTGTGGTTGATATTGAGACTGACTCTGACATGAAACATTTGAACCGACAGACATCTCAAAGATTTTCTTTTTTTAAGGCCTTACAAGTGCCAAAATCGTATTAGTATTATTTTTGGTGCAATTTCTTTTCCTCATTGAAATTCAATTTGCAGAGAATGAGACCCCAAGCCAAATATATCAGTAATTTTAAGAAAAAAATTATTTCTCAAAATGTTACTTCATATCAAGTTAGATTGTACAGATGAAGATGAACAAATGAAGAATGTGTAAAAAAATTGGGAATAATACATAACGTCTCATGACCTATAATCATTAGAAGCTGGACTATGGCCAAAATAAAGCTGTCCATATAAATATTCTATTTTGATCCAAAAAGCCTAAAATGCATCAGCCTCATACAACAAGGAATTGGCACATACATGGAACGTCAACGTCACACACATTTTGTGGATGACTCAAAAAATAACACCTGTGACACTTGTACCAGCTTCATTTGAGAAAAGATTTTCATTTATAGCCGGTATTATAAATTATTTATTAAATCTCCTCTCCATTTCCATTGATAAACTGATAAGTCATCACTGATAACTGACCATGAGATAATTTTGTACTCCAACTTTGAATTTTATATTTTTATACACCAATTTCAATTTTAACTCTTTTCTTCCTCACAAGAAAAATGAGTATACATTTGGAGCCACAAGAAAGAGACCCTGGCAATGACAAAAAATTTGCTACTAGCTCTAAAACAAAATATTTTTATGTACAATATAATATTACATACGTACTATGCATGTGATACTCGTAATGATAATAAAAGAAATGTTCAATGGACGATATCTGTATTGTACGTGAAATCGTTTCCTTTTATGACAAATTGTAAATTGATTTCCCCCATTTACTTAATGTCCACACAGGAAGAAAAGTGTGGACAAATAAAGTTGAACGATAAAAAGTTTACATCTGACTTTGTAGTACATGAGAAACGGTGTCTTGGGTAGGTTTTTTTTTATATGAAATCATATTTATCACATATCATGATAACTCTCATAATTTTTTCTATATATTTGATTGTGAAAAACATTATAGTACGTAAACTGTACACTTTAGGTTAGGTAGAGGGGAAATAAATGTTATATCAATTTTGAACGTCAATAAAAGTAATACTGGAACAATATGACGCATTTCTTTACTACTCTCCAGAATTAAAATTACTCGTGCCACAATAACACTAAAAAAAGACCATGGTGGAGATTAGTTATCGATACAACATGACGTTGCAAAAAAATAATTCAAAAAAAGAAACCTTGTTTATATCAGTAATTTGAATCATTTTAAAAATATTATAGAAGCTAGTTATACTACTTGGACTCTTCTTGTTGTACAAATAAGTCAGAGAGAGACTAAAAAAATTGTGAATCAGACTTCATTGTAAATGACTTTATAGACGGATATCATTAAAATTATATATTTTTGAAATATCAATTGTCCAAGCAGGACAGAAAGGATAATAAATAATAAATATATTAAATTTTTATAAAAACAAGTCTACTGCCTTTTTTAACTGTCCAGAGCCCAAAGGATGATATGGAAAACTCCTTACTCTTAGAACAATGCAGAGTGGTCAAATTAACTTATTGTTCATTAAATGACTAATTTTTTATATGGTACAGTTCATACACAAAATAATGTTTTATCATGTAATGAATTATCATGTTGTCAAGTTGGTTCATAAAAAAAAGAAAATTTTCCTATATTAAAAAAATTAAATTAAACACTCAATCAGTTGACTTATTTTGTGGTTTTCTCACCACCAAAAAATGACATGAGGTTGAATCTGGATCCTAATGTCAAAATTCTAAGGTCGATGTAGCAAACTGCGTAGATTGAAAATATTTTTATGAGTTTGTTGACAAAAAAATGAGTGTTGGACCACTTGAACTATTAAAACCCCAATAATTTAGTTAAATTAACTCGTGATTTTGAGCCAACAAAATTAAATCTAGGATGTAGATAATAAAAAAATTTAGAAAAAAATATTTAAGAGCGCATTGTACTTATCACAACGTAGTTACTGATGTCAATTCCCTAATTATTTTTTTTGTTAAAATGACCAAAACATATTATTAATGAACATTAACAAAATATTTGCTCGGATATAGTAAATAAATGAAAGTTCTTTTCTCTTCATAAACAAACCTTGAAGTACAGAGCACTTGAAGGTCACATACTTAACTAATGATAATCGTACAGTAGTACCTACTTGAGTAGTGAAATGTTTCTTCCACGGAAGTACAAAATTAATAATAATTTCTCAATTAGACTTAAAGTGGTAGCAGGTGATGACATCACTCTTGCAATTATTAAGTTTAATATAATGCCCTCCCTCATTTTGAAGATAAAATTAAATTTGTCATTCGTATTCAACAGAGACCATGTAAAGTAAGTCTCCATCTTCTATTCTTGTCACATTGACCTTTACATATAAAAAAGGAGATTTCTATTTTCTGATTTCCATTTTTAAATTCTTTACGGTGGTAGGCGGATTTAATCAACATTTTAAAAATAAACTCAAAAATTGTATCTCTTATACAAGTACACACATTTATTAAGTAGTACAACATTACAGGTTAGTTGTACATATGTTGTACTGTATAAAGTATAAACGTGATTAGTTCTACTGTAAGTTAACTGTATTATATAAAAAAAGCAGGCATGACTTGTATAAAACAATTTTGTAATGTTAGAGAAAGTCAACAAGGTGATTTAATTTTGCCATTAAAGTTTATGGGTATCAATAAATTGCTCAAAAAATTGGGAATTTAAATATCATTCAACTCTAATACTTTGAATATAATGATAGAAGAGCAGAAAGTTTTGAGAAAAAAATTTTGATCATCATGATGAAACGTCCATTTGCTATACCGATTAGAAAAGATAGACAAACTTAACCTTACGAGAAAACTGAAATTTTGATACATAACTACAATTTGCTATTGTTATAAATTGCAATAAACCGTACATAAGGTATGACACTTTAAATACATACAACATTAAGAAAAAGATAATAAAGGTGAGCGGTACTATTGTACTATGCATTTACATACTTAACTATTATGATACCTTTCTTTGCTCTTTTTTTAAACAAGTTGCAGCATGCAGCGAGACTAAACTGAAACTGATTCAATTGACCAAAAAAATGGATAATATCTTATCTAAACCATCATGGTCTGACAAACAAACAATAAAAAAAATTTTAACTTGAATTGATAAAAGGGAAAATCATGTAACAGTAACAAAAATTTAATCTTACCTTTTTGATTTGTTCTATTGAGAACAACTTGAAAATGATCTCTCGAGATGTTTTATCAGCTTTCAGGATGAACCACAATTAAATACAGATTATCTAATATCAACCAAATATAAAGTAATGTACTTAGAAAAATGATAATGATTTTCAAAAACAAACATGGAATATCACAAATAGAGTACAAATTATATAATGATAATGATGATTTACCTATCAGGTTAACAGTGTTCAAGAGTTTGACTCGTTCTATTTGACAGTATCTTGTTGAAGAATAAACAAATAAAAATATTAGTACAATTGTTGAATGGAAAATTCGATGACAAAAAAGATGATGGATTAAAATATTCACCAATATTGACATGAAGCACAATAGCACACTTAAATAATTGTGATTTTCCCGTCAAAAGATTATAGCAAAAAAAGTTGTCAAAAAATGTAAACAGTGTTTAGTAAACACTGTTAATTTGGAAAAAAAATTTATCTTGATATTTTGAATAACACTGCCTCAACCGCCTAAATGCTTTAATTGGATTTAAAAATTAAATTAAAAGTTGGGAAATATTTTAAATGCTGTCAACTCTGTTTTAAACACGAGTAGTAGTAGAGTCGAGACGAGACTAAATGTAACTAAAATAGCTTTGACTTTTTCTACTTTAGCTAAGCGTCTGTTTTTTTCCGTCCATATTATTTAGAGCTATTTTATCCCCCCCCCCCTCTTCTCTTTGTTTTTAAATGGACAATAAAACCATTGACATTAATTACTACGTTTTTTAATGAGGATGTCCAGTATATAAGCTCAAAATTAATAATTTTAATCTTCATCTTCATTTTTAAAAAACTGTTCTTTTTTTAGCCAATAAAATCCAAAAGTACAATGATGATGTTAGAATATTTTGACATGTGCAAAATTAGCATTTTGCAAAAATAATATATTTGCAAATTTTTTTCTCATCCTTTCATTTCACTGAATTATTTAAGATAAACTAAATATTCTCAACCGGACTTTCCACAGTATAAATTATACCTAATTTGAGTGAAGAACGACAGATGCATACAAGATGATGTAATGATTATTATTCTCAAAGTTGTTGTATGCAGACAGTCATTCTCATTATATAACATATGCAGATTTTTAATACAGTTTAAAATTTAGTGAGCTACTATTTTATGTATGTACATTATAATTATAAGATGAAAAGGACGGAATTTACGATGACAAATATAAAATATACGAGGGCAATGAAAGAAAACGAGATTGGGCCTTTTTTTGCTTCCTAAAAAATTTGTTACATACAAAAATAACGTCAATGTTGTTAACTTGATAATTTGTATCATATTTTTTCTTGTTAGTAAAATTCTCTCTCTATACAAGTTCTAACATTGTTAGAACAATACGAAAATAAAGTAAAATGTCAATTTGAGCCTTTAGCTATATTACTTTCCTTCTCTCTCTCTTGTGATTGCCGCATTGCGAAATCCTATTGAATTTCTCATTATTTTTGATTAGGTACTATGTCATTCACTTGTATTAAGTATCATGTACTTTGAGAGACTGATTATGAAATCGTAGTAGTGACCACCTGATTTTAATAATTTTTAAACCAGCTTCCACTGCTTTAACTCCCTTTCCTTGAATTGTCTAGTTAATGAACTTTTCCATATTACTCATATACTATCACTTACATGCTAAACATCCGTCCAGCTTAATTTTTTCTCTTTTATTACTTAAATACATTAAAAAACATTGCTACATTTATCTGCTACAATTATTTACGAATTTAATTGTTTGAAAAATTATTATTCAGTGGTTAAAATATTCCGTTTGTTGTAAAATAAAAAGAATTCAAATTTCTACTCCATGCTATATTTACCTATAACTAACTGAACATCTTGTCAACTAATAAAGATTAAAATAATGTCATTAACTTTGTAGGTTTATCACTTTCTCAAGTCACTTCCTCATAGTGACAGAAAATAGTCTAAACTCATAAAAATAAATTCTTGGGTAGTCATTATCATCATACTTTCTATTTGTCTTCCCAAGAACTCAATCAACACTGGACTACTCTGATTAATGTTAATGAGTCAATAAATTAAAAATTATTTTTGCAAAATTCACCAAAAAGAAAAAATTTCTCTATAATATCTGTACAAGGAACAGCATTTTTTTAAAGTTTAACATAAAATTGCATAACATTTTCAATCCGTATTTTTTTCTCGACGCGTTGCATTTCAGCCAAAGATCTAACCCCTGCCAAATTTTTTAGCACGTTTTTTTTTGCTTGTTGGCTTAAACTATACAACAAGTTATGGTTAAAGTAGGATAGAAAATGTAGAGAAAAAAAGAATCCTTCCGAGTTGTAAATAGCAGAGCTACAGATAACTCCCCATATATTTTCTATTCAAGATTCTTACAAAAAGTTCAGTCTCTCTCTCTCTGTCGAAAAACCCCCGGAGACTCGTATGAGGAAAAGGTTGAATGATTTTTCCATGTTATTCTAAAAGTAGAAAATAAATTTAATTATAAATCTTTTTTTCTACTAAAGGGATTCAAACTGAGATTGTACAGCCAGTTTAAGCTTAGTAACTAACTTTTTAAAAAAACCCTTAAAATGTCCACACGTTTGATTCCACAGCCGTAGGTCCATGGAAGAGAAAAATATCCTGTCTAAAAATGTTTCTTTATTATTCTGACCCAAACAAAGTTGAAATTCCCTTGAGGGAATTATCCAGTCCATTCTAACGTACACATCCTCTCTCCCTGAATGGGACACACGTACGACGTAACGTTAACGAGATCAATGAAAGTGCACGAGATGCAACGTTGTTGACGTCATTCAGGAAAATAACGTAGTCAAAATTCCATGACGTCAGAGTCCCGAATTTCCGCCCACATACGAGAGAGTACACACACAAAAAGCCTAAACACTTTTTATCCGGGTCGGTTGACTGACTCAACATTTTTTATCTCAAGCCCCACAAACTCATCCCCTCCCCCTCCTTTTCTCCAGTTTGTAGACAAATAGTAGTCGTCAGTCTTTTTTTCTTTACTTTTCCATGCACTTGAATTCACTTTCACCCTCCTTTTTT
The DNA here is from genome assembly GCA_034700945.1 of Arrhopalites spinosus. Lineage (NCBI taxonomy): Eukaryota > Metazoa > Arthropoda > Collembola > Symphypleona > Arrhopalitidae > Arrhopalites > Arrhopalites spinosus. The sequence goes on from JAQIVZ010000298.1 coordinate 39,627, forward strand.
TTCCATGGTCAATTTTGTGAGCTCTATAATCTTCAATTTGCATTCAACAAAAGAAAATAAACTTGGCTTTGGTTTACGTCATTCACCAGCATCTCTTCCCTCCCCCCTCCTCTCCCAACCTCTAAAAAAACCGTTTTCTCCACTTTGTACAGTGAAGCGTAAGTAAATTGTTGGAAGATGAAGAGGAATAATAAAAAAAAAAAGATCCAATTTTCTAGGCTTACACAAAACACAAGGGGGGTTATACAAAATGTGATAGAGAATAAAGTAATTATAAAATAATCTCCATTTATTAATCTATTGTACTAGAGAAAGAGAGAGAGAGAGAAAATCTTAATTAATATTCTATCCATTTAAATTCCAGGTGGATAAAGAAGAAGAGAGAGTAAACAAGAGAAGAAATTTAATCTTATAAAAAAGGTCATTAAATTAACTACTAGTATACTAGTATAGCCTGGAATTTAACTAGGACTTATACAGCGTGGGTGAAAGTTGAAGCTGGAAGCTTGATATTTATTTTAGTATGCTCGTACGGTAGTGGCAAACTCCAATTCATACCAGAGAGAAAGCTCGAGGTCCATATTCTCCAAAAATTGAATGACGTCATCTCTCCACCCACCCACACTTGTTGTTCATCTTCAAAAGAGGAGGCAAGAGCCAGAAAGGCCCGAATGGAGAAAACCTTTCTCTTTCATCCTTTTTTGGAGGAACTTGAAAATCCTCGTCTGCCTCTATGGGAATTTGTATCAAAGTGTTTTCTCTCCTGGAGAGTCTCTCCCCCATCCTCTATAAGAAATTTTCAAGGTCTCGTCCCTACATACGTATCAAAGTCATATATGGGCCATTGACGTCGTCTATTTCTTGCTCCAAAACTTTAGCATTCCATCAATGACTGAAAAAATACGCCAGCTGCACAAAAAAATTATAATACAAAAAATCCACTCTGTTGAAGCGTCAAGTGCTCAAAATTTATGGGAAAATGAGAAAAAATTGAATTAAATTTCATGGAATTTAATGGGTAAGAATAGAGTGTATAAATATAGAGAAAAAAATACGTGGAATTTTATTATCATTATTTTTTTACAGTAAAAAGCTAGTGACTTTGTTGTATGTGTATGTACAGATGAACTCCATTTTGTGTCATCATAGATTGTCGTTGAACTCTGTCGTCAAGCAATTTATCCTCCTTTTCCCTTGTCCACATTTAATGGCAACTAAAGGTGAATTGACAGCCTCTGACCTCATAATGATGAAGATGAGTTTCCCATTTTTTGGACTCCTTTTTATGGAGGACATTAAAATGTCATCCTATCCACTCATTTAATCTTCAATGTCTCTTTTCTACAAGTCACAAGGGAGGAATGGAAATCGATTTCTTCTTTTTTTTTGCTGTATATTTTCTCCAGACTCAAAAGAGAGACGTGACAATTATCCCAAAATCCACCCATCCTCTCTTTTCTTGTGGAAAACTTGGGCTCTGGAAAATTCCTCGGTTCCTTCCTGCCTTTCTCCGTTTCTCTCTATAACTTTTCATTGAAATTCTATGAGGTGGAAAAAATGATGAACTTTCTACGACTTTTGTCATCTGTACTCTGTCATCTCTTGCCACGTTTCAGAAATTGAATAGAAAATTATGATGGGGATTCTATTCTATTTATAATCTTTCTATTTTATGAAGAAAAATATTATGAGTTATTTTTAAAAATTAATTTTTTTTAATAGAAAATATAAAGGATATTATTTCAAATTGAAATTCGAAGAAAAAAATACAGAATACATGAAATGAAAGTACAGTAAAGTCATGAGAGTGTTGTCTCTATTGAGGCTTTGAAAATAGCTCTAATTTTACTTCCATGAAGGAAAAAGGAAAAAAAATCAATCAAGTTTTGGTCTCATGTTGAAAAGTAGGTATAGATTAAGCTTCAAAGTATTATTGTGTATTTGTGTAGTTTGTTCATGTACACGCCAAGTGAATTTAGATCAAGGCCTAACTTCTTGTATGTGATCCTTCCTTGTCACAGTTCATTCTGTTGATCTCTCTCGGGGTCATCTGTATGAATGGAGAAAAAAAGTCAGTGGAATTGTGTGGTTGTTAAAATAAAATTCATGCTCTTGCAAGGAAATTACTCCGGATTTGAAAAAAGACTTGCCGAAAGAAACAAGAATTCATCAATCTTGCTACAAAAAAATAGGAACAGAGACCACAAATGAACAATGTTTCTTTTTACTATGAAAGGTACATAGACCTAAAGGAAACAATATCATGATTTTTTAAAAGTTGGCTTGGCCAGCTCTAGCAGTTAACATTTTGAGTTGATTCGCGTCTTCAACTTTGAGACCTTCACCAAAAGTGGTACAAGTCACTTGAGACTTGAGTATATTAATTTTTCAACTCGAGTGTAGACCCAAAAAGTGTCAAATGTACCAGCTACAAAGACAAACGAAAGGCAATATTTTGAAAGAGACTGACAGTCAAATCAAAATAATTAAATTAACACTTGTACAAATTTATCTTTTGACGATTACTAATTTCTTTGCTCGTTTTATTACTTTTCGTTAATAAATGCGTCGTCATCATCAATTTTAGGAGAGAAAAAAAAGAGACCACATTAAATCATTATTATTGCTTCCATACAAAAAAAAATTCCATCGTAGACATTATTTAGTATTCAAGTTTGTCATTACAAGTTAAACTTATCGAGTGAATAAAAAGTGTAGCCACGTAGCACATTAAATGAAATCAAGTAAAACTACATTTATAAAATAAATTATTATCAGAATCACAAAAAAAAACATTTATAATATAGAGAATCAAAAGTGACATTAAATAAAGTAAATGCGATACAAAAAAATAGAGACAAATAATTATTTTTAAGAATTAAAAAATAAATGCTACAATCCCGAGACAAAAATGATTTCTCTATTTTATATTTTACGTATACAATAATAATTTAATATTAATTCGTACTATAAGAACATGAAGCACCGACTCATTAATAAATTTATTGTCAAAACATGATTGACAATGTTAAAACTCTGATTTCTTTCCTATTTTCTCCTCCTCACAACAACATGCAGTATCTTTCTTCACTATTTATACATTTTTCATGTTTTATTTACTTGATTTTACTATAATATATTATTTAGCTGCTGCTCTGCTCAACAATTCATTTTTTTAACAATCACATTTCGCACAGCAAATTTTATAATTTACTTATATTCTTCCAATCATTTACTTTGAACTTTTGTCCATTTCATGATAATTTAGTCTACTTTAGTTAACTTGTATTCCTGACAACTCTTTTCACAGCCTAAATTGTCTTTTTCCTATTTCGTTTACAATATATATTTAATAATATATAGCACACAATTCCTCCATCACCACCCGAAACCTCCGTCCTTCCTAAACAATGAAAATGAGAAAATCTGTACTGTACAATGACTAAAAAAATGACCGCAGGTAATTTTACATGTAAATTGTTGTAGCACCCTCAAAAAACTCAACAATCAAAGTTTTACACATGAAGCGTAGCACCATAATAATATTTGATAATCATTAATATTTTTAAAAAGTATATACTTCTAATCACCTGCAATTAATTATTATTTGGATATTCTATAAATTAGAAAATTCAAAATCAGGGATTATATTTACCACATTAGTTTAGTAAGTACTACAATTAACAATTAATAGTATTATTATTCACCACATATATTATCATTGTAAAATACTCTTCGAGCCCCTCAAAAATCCATTTGATCTGTACTGTAGAGGATATTATACAAGATAAAAACGAGGGAACAGGAAGGAACAGTGTAAGTTAAATATAAGGTTTTATATTCTCTTTCAGGTTTCATATTTTATATATTTTTTATATATACTTTACAGTACATTCCTGTAAAATTTTAGAGCCTCTCTGCGAGGCTCCATATACAGCTTCATTAGGTAACTTTATTACAAATTACAATCAACTAGAACTATTTTTTAAAGAATGTCGACCAAGTCTTTTTCTATAGTTTTACAATAATTTTGTAATACAAATTTTTCTGTCCCTTTTTGCCATCATTATACAATTTTATTGGACTAAAAATTAGTGTACATTGTACATTCTTTTCTCACTTGGTTTAGTGGTATCATTTGTCTTAACATTAGGTAGTTAATAATTTTCTTTTCATTTGACTTTGACAGTATTGCAATATGTCTTCATTCGTTGAGATGAGACTTTTAAAATGAGACTTTTGTCCCTCAACTCGTTGCAGATCGTGGTAGTGTCATTATTAATGGACCATTATTTTTGACACTGTCGTCATTAACTATTTGTCATTTAACCGACGTAGGGGTGGTGGGAGACGACAAACGAGAATCGTGGGCAATGGCCATGCCGCTCCAACCATTCAAACTAATATCTTGCTCAGTAACAAAAGCCTGTGTAGAGAAAACATTAATTTTAAAATTCAGTCCAATAAAAAACTTGTATCATCGATCTAAATATAAACCTTGTATAAAACTTACAGGGATTTGAATTTGATTTGGATCAATCACAGCATAAAGTTCTTGAGAGAAAATATTAAGAAAAAAAAATTACTAAGTATAAGTTTTGTTTTAAATAAGTAATTCTAAAATAATAGAGACTGTGCATGACTTGAGACATACCTTGAAGACCAGCAACATTCATTACTTTTGACTGAAATTAAATTTAAAAAAAAAACATATTAATTGACATTTATATTGACATAAACAAGCATCTTGTTATTATTTGAACAATCAAAGATTTTACCTTAATTGCCTGAGCCATAAAAGTGGTCAGCCACCAGATGAGCACCTAATTTACGAGAAATAAATGGTTACATATAAAGTATATGGTAAAAAAACATTATTATTGTTTAAACATCAATATTTACTCTACTGTAATCTTGTTCAAATATTATTTTCAAAAAACAACTCTGGACATTTCCTGATCTATGTAGTTTTTTTTAAAAAAAATGTCTCTCCTAGTTTTTGTTTATCAGTCTTGATTAGACATTATTTGACCTAAATATTTATTGTACTCAAATTATTTGGTAGTATGTACTTAACTATAAAAGTACTTTGAAAGTAGTCTAATTACATAACTTTACATGTTGACTATACTGTGTAATAATCGGGCATTGCCCTCATAAAATTTTAACAGACAAACAAAATAAGAAATCGTAGCCGGGCAAAATATAATCATTCTATATCAGCTTTCAACATTGATACTGCCAGTCACCGGCCAAACATATTAAAAAACTGTTAAACCCCCACAATTTTTAGTCAAAACTAACATTCCTAAACAACAAGTATACTTGTATATTATGTATACATAATATACATCTGGCGTCAAAGAAATCATAATATACATATTCTAGCCGATAGCAAATAGTTTAAAAAAATGAATAATATTTTTGTATTTATAACCTTAGTCCACATAGTTGGATGAACAATACAGAGAGATTTTAAATTTTTCTTAAATCGATACTCCATATTATCATAAACTGCTCTCATCCACCGAAAGGAAGGACGATTCTCCGGTCCAGTCAGTGTGTGGAAATAAATGACAGAATATTCTCCATTAATGTCATCCAATAGCTTTACTAAATAGAGAAAAGCCTTATCCATATCCATCAATTCTGGTCGGAACCTATAAGTTTATTTTTTTAACCAACATTAGTATGACTTGTACTCAATAAATTTGTAATATTATATTTAATTCAAAATCATTTCTAACCATTTTCCAATAACAACCACCACTTCCCGTCCCAATCTATCAGTACCACTTTTGTAGATGCAACCAGTTTTGGAAATTGCTGACAAATCCTCAGTTCGAGCTCGTCGAAGAATTCTCTCCTGTCTGAAATCATAATACATAAAATGAATTATATTCATAATGTATCCATCAAGACGGAATTGACGGAAATCCCATGACTAATGGAATGAGTCTCCATCAAATTGTTTTTCTCCTTATCACGGTATAGCTGACGTACATTGATAAAAATAAAATGACTAATATCATAATTGCAAAATTTACTCCAATCAATCAATCCTTTCGTATTCATTATCATAATCCCTCAACCTGTACGTATGCACACCATTACTCTTAATTATAACCCATGGGCCATTACATTTAGTTAAAATTGTTAAAAATATTAAAGAATTTACTGTAAAAAATTGAAGCCTTGTAAATTATAATGAATTTGTGCAAAAACAATAAATATTCTTACTGTAATTGGTAGCTGAATTCTTCTGCCATAATTTAGCCCTTATTAAATAAAATACCACTAATGATTTCTCTTTAAGTACAATTTGACCCCGAAGAAAAAAACACACTTAAATCACTCACTGAATATCCACACAATTATTAAATTGAGTTGAAGAAAAACTCTCTCAATTTAAAACAGTGCTAAGAAACGAATCAAAAGTATGATTACAAAGTGCCAACAAAATAGTTGAAACTCTTAATAAACACAGTAAATATTTAAACTCACTGATACACTGTTCAAGATTTCAAAGTACAATTATTTGAATCTCATGTTTGTCAACAAGACTAAAATTATTTACTACACTTAAGACAGTTAAAAATTAAAAACAATTTTTTTAAATACCAATAATAATCTGCCTATTAAAATATTTCTTTGGTTGAATTTCCTCCCCACAAACATTGAACATTAACTCCACAATAGAACTGACTAAACTAACACTGTACACTTAACATTAAAACCACTCTCTCCCTAACTAGAGTAAATTTAACAAAAGCTTCCCCTTAGATAAGAAACTAATCACAACTAAAAGTACAAACGTCAGTCAATATCTGTGTAACACACGTTTGAAAAAAAACAGACTTGTCTACATCATTTAACTTAAATTATTATAAGTTATTCACTTATACTGATGACAATTAAATTGAAATTTGTACACGTACACAGTAGTAGACAAATACATAAAGAGAGAGAGAGTAGTTAACTTAGTGCAGGTAAATTTAATAATTATCTTGCTGTATTTATTTACACTTTAAACTTCTGACTTGGCTTCCTATTCCTACCAAGAAGGAATAAAAAAATAAACATAATCGTAATTTGTATTCACATGTCATTTCCATCAAGTTAACTACATTAGAAATTCGTATTCAATTCTATAGGAGTACCAAGAGTACCTTTAAATAAAATAAAAATTTAACTATTCTTTGACATCCTATTGTGTATGGTGACATCACGTTACAGAGAACAAAAAAATCAACACGAACAAGCCATGAATGAAAAATGACAAACGGCACAATTCAATACATACTAAAATAATGAATATGTAGAGAAAAAAGAACGGAGACAGCAAATCATTTAACGAGTCCTTCATATAACATCGTTAATACAGCTAGTTAATTATACAGCCTAGTCAACCCAATATTAAAGTGTAACCGGAGAGTATTATCAACATACATAACATACCTAAACAAATTTTTTTGTACCATTTATTGTGCGAGTGAGTCAAGTAAAATATACGATGGAGTCAAGTTAATTTCTTATAATATTACTGACGGTGGAAAGTACAAGCAATAAAAATTACAGTAACGTAAGCAATATGAGTTGATCATAAAAGTAAGAAGTTAACAATAAACTCTTTTATCAGGTGACACACACACACAACTGGCAAAGGAATTATCCAGTCAAATAATTTCTTTTTCATTCACAATAAAGAGTGCAGTGAGTTAAGATTTAAAAAGTGTTTAAAATTTTTTTGTATTGTACCTTTCTTTTGCCTCAATTTCGATGGCAATTTTTCGTTCCATGTCATTAAGATTTGACAAAGTTTGTCGTCTTGAGTTTGACCCATTTAAAAGCTTCTCTCTATCCACGTCGTCCTGTGACAAAATACATTGTATTCATTTGAACAATAATGTATGGAAATAAGTGACAGTGTAAATTTTAACAGAAGAATCAAATATAATATTTTGAATGTGAATTTATATTCTTCATAAATACCTGCATTTTAACAAAGTCTCGATTCAATTTCTCCAAAATACTGTCATCTTCTTCCACACTCTCTGGATTTTCGGCTGGATTTGAAAAAATTCGAATTCGACGGTCGGGTAACCATGGTGCACCTTTTTTAAAGACATAAAATGGTTCATTAATCTCTACTTCTAATAACACCTTAAAATTCACGTCCTTGTACTACATAAAATATCCAATTGAACTACAGTAATTATATATATAGTTGACCTTGTAAGTTATTTAAAAGGAAGAGTCACAGTACTTTAAATAAGGAATCATTAAATTTAATCAATATTCGAACCTGATTCATCTCCAATTTCTCTCGGTAATGTAATACAGGCATAGTCTTCATGAGCTGCTTCTCGAGGAAAATAAGCCACCATTAGGGTTTGATACAATCTAAAATCCCAAAAAAGTTGAAAAAAAAATATTTCAAGAATTATTAGTTTAGGTAATTCTATCGTGAACATACACAAGATAGTCTACACATTTTCCTCAACAAAAACTTGTCCAAAAGTTTGACACTTTGACTAAATCACTTTAATTGTATAATTTAATTTATACTAATCACTAGACCAGCAACTAGCCTCAACTAATTTAAGGATTCCTCAACTAACTGGATTTTATACACAAAAAATCCCTCAGTAGTAGGTACAATTTAGCCAGCTTGAGCCTGGACAACGTGACAGTCTCCACGGAGTAGAAAAACGAGACTGACCAAACGAGTGAAACTATCAATATTATGATAGTGGTCATTTCTACAAAGAAAACTTTGGAGAGTCATCTAGAAAGAAAATTGGATATACCTGTATATAAATTAGCCAATAGTACACAATTTTCATTTTCTATTTCACGTGAAAACTACCCGAAAATCATTCATTTTCTCTCTTTGATGTCTCCATAATAATATCAATGTTATATACATTATACATAGAGAGAGAGAGGTGTACATAATGGGAACAGAGTTGAGTTGAGAGAGCGATGCCTTGAGATTCTGACGTCAGGGAAATCGATAGTCTATATAGTTCTTGAGTAATTTTGTTGAACAACGTCGTATTTAAATATTACATGAACTATCCCATTTTTTTATAATACTTAGACCTGGAGTTTCACTTTTTACTTGTTAAATTGTATAAGAAAAAATATACAAGTATCTTCTATATAATGACACATTTTGTTATCTTGACATGCTCACAAGAGAAAAAAAAGGGAAAATGTTACAAAAGAATTATCAATTCAATTGAATGACAGGGACATGGTCTTTTTTCACTTGGATGACCAAATGACTTGACATTTAAAATGAATGATTGTTATTGTGAACGAGAAGCTTCAAGTCAAAGAAAAGTATAAACACTCCACTTGGACTAATCAAGATATTAGTCCCTATCAGTTTGTATATATCACTAAAATAATCACAGAGAAATCTGACCATGTATGGTAAATATTCGTTAATGTTGAGAAATCATAATTTAATGAAATATTTAGACAGAATTTATGAAAAGAGGAAAAAGATTACACATACCGGAAAAGAGTAGGATCGGAAATTATGAGAATGATGAGTTGTGGTGTAGAGTAACCCTTTTCCAAAAATCTTCGGATTGTTCTGATGGCCACACTGACACCTAATTCATCGGGAAATACAGCTTTACCACTTAAATGAAGGGGTGGAATAGCAACAGTCCCCATACTCTTCTCACTAGCTTTCTATACACAAAAAGGGAAAAAAACAGACACAAAATTGTTATCATGGTAAGTCACGCAGAGGAAATTAAATACACTCACTATTGATTATGATGCATACAATAGACTTTAATGAAAAGTGCATGCACAAACATGTCATTCACTTTGTGTTGACACGCAGTGTGTAAATTATGGTTAAATATAGTGTTTTTCTCTACCTCTAGAATTGAATTGTAGCAAGAGTGGAGAGCATTTTCGGCAGCTGTTCGGTATTTCTCTGAATAGCGTGGACTACAGGTCAATATTATATGTCTACATGGAAGATTTTGGTGGGCTTGATGTAGTCTTGACTCCCCAGTTCGAATTGACTTGATTGACTTTTGGAGCTGTATAAATGAAAATTGATAAAAAAAATCATGTCAAAAAAAATTGTAACACGCATTGGTGAGTTACAAATACAAATCATCATGTTAGAGTGCACAAACATCAATAGAATAATTTTAGTCTTTAGTTAACCTCGGTCACATAACCATCCCCAGTTCGTTGAATGACTTCGTTTGGAAACTCAGCGAGCGTTTCATTTGTGGACACAGTAATTCCATCAATTCCATGTAGACAGAAAGGGTCACTGCCATGCCATAAGGCGATACGGGCATTTATCACAGGGTCCTAGTCATCATTAAAATAAATATTACATTATAATTTAATATTACTAAATGCATATAAAATAGACATTATTTCTTCCTCGAAACCCTAATTACTTGAATAAAATTAATTAGCATTACCTGTGAGAATGGAGAATTTTCAAAGTTTTTAGAAATTGGATACCCCTTTGGATGCAGATCCAAAGAACTTAAATCCATTTCGGACCATTTTGTAATTCCACTAGCTTGAGACATGTTGTTTTTGATTTTTTTTTGTATTTAAATTAGTAAATGTTATTTAGAGATTGGAGGCAGTAAAGTATGTTTTGGTTATCAGTCCCTTCAAATTAGTTTGAATAATTAAATTCTTGAGATCTTGAGTATATCAGTAGTGTAGATTGATATTATTTAAAAACAGTTGATAAATAGAGATGAGAGACAGAATCACAATTAAGAATAATAATGTGGCACAGATTTATTATGTACTAGACAGATATAATAGTGTCATACTGTCCATATAATTTTTTTTGTCTATCTTGTGTCTTCTCTAGCCCAATGTTAATAAAACTAGAATCCTTTTTCTTGTTGTTAAATAAGTATACAACACGCACACTGTCCTGATATCTAGAGAGAGTTTACAAGTTTAGAAATAGAAATGCTAAGTAGAATCAACATCAACACATAAAATTTGAAATTCAAGCAGAGACAAGATCTCCAGATAATTCTACTTGGGTATGTTGATCTTTTGTAGATTCAGATCTGGTTCTTTATTTTTTCTCCTTCTTCTTTTTTACACCAGATAATAGAGGTATACAAGTTAATACAATGAGTTTGTACAGTAGAGTATGAGAGAAAAATATGTATATAAGGCGCAATGCGTTGTAGAGCTTGGAATATATTACGGCATATATTTTTATATCATCCAATCTTTTTTTTCCAGGAGACCAGTAGTAGGAGTAAAGTCAAAAAGATGAAGAATGTCAGGATGTTGATCTTGTGTGATAGAAAGTTGCAAAGAGAGAGAAAAAAAGTATTTCCTTTTACGAGGGTTGTATCAGAAGTAAACTCGAGAAAAAAAATTTAAATTGTAAATCCAAAAAGAAAATCACACACAGAAGCACATAGACAGAATCACAAAGACGAGAGGCTTTTGTAAATAGGAGTACACACACAGAGAAAAAATATCAGACAGTTTTCTTTTCGTTGACGTCGTTCGTAAACTCGTAAGTTCGTAAACAAAGATTGATTGAAATGCCTATATTTGAACTTGATGGCTTTAAGTATAAAAAAAGACAAATGTTTTTGTTGACGAGATGAGTTTTATTTTTCTTCTTTCTTGTTTGAACAATCTTATTGAATTGATATCCGTAATATTTCGATGAAATGGTTATACAAATGTGTATGATGTGAGCAATGAAGATTTATGTCTCTATATTCAATTTATACTTTTTTCTCCAACCTTTTGTATTCTTGTATCTGTTCTTTTGTTTTACACCAAAGTCAATGTAGAGTGTAGAGTATGAGAGTAATGGCCAAAAAAGAAGTGGGAGAGAATAATCCGTGTTGAATATCAAGAGGGAATCTGTTGGCAAAAAATAAAAATTTCCATACATAAATTAAAAAGGAAAAAAAAAACATGTTAGAAAATGTAAATAATCATTAGAATATTATTCATGTATTGACAAATTTGGGAGAGGAAGTTTTGGGTTTGTACTATTTACATAGTTTGTAATCAAAATTAGAGAGAATGGTTTCAAAATTTTTAGATTTAAATTCAAAATTTCAAGGTTGAGTCAAAAAAGGGGTTCCGCTCATCCGCTTACAAGTATTAAATTTATAATATCTACACGGTATCTAGCTCTAACATAGCCTTAAATAGAATCACTAAAGTTGAGAGGATGAGATAATGTGAGGTTCTGTATTAGCCCATAAAAAGCACAAGACCAATCTGTACAATGCCGTTTAAAAGTCATCAGATTACTTTCAATTAGAGAGAAGGGAGTAAAAGCGTATGGTTTTATGGAAATTATTAGAACAAAGAATCTCCATAAAGGTTTTTTTTTGCCTTGATTTGCTAATTCTCATGAGTAGTCTTTTCCCGACTATCTCTCTCCAGGAAATTTCCAGGAAGGTACATAGAAGGGAAGGTACAAGTGCAAAAAAGAAGATTCACTCTCGTTTGTTTGTGGAGACTGGTCGACGATTAAGCAGATGATGGTAATGCCATGATGGCTTATTATGTAAATTAAAATGCAAATGTTACTAATTGTCATGTTCCCACTGGGAGGAAACTCGGCGGAATAAAGAGACGGCTGGTTTTTCCATCTGGACAGATAGCCGACAAAAATTTACTGGAGTCTTGACTACTCTCTCTCTCTGTCTCTAGATGAAACGTGTGAATGTTTTAATTTTTAATGACGTAAATGCACAAACTTTCCTTTATGTCTGTTCCTCTCTAACATTTATATAAAATATGTACAAGGAACTTCTCTCTCTCTCTCTCTCATCTCGGTAATACCGAGGACGAGGAGGTATAAGTATTAAAAGTTGGGTAACAAATTTTGTGTACATTTTGTGTGGTAGTGTCAGTCAGTCTCTCCTTGTAAACTTTTGCTTTTTTCCTTGTGCTTTTTTGTCTGTGTAAAATGCTCCAGACTCTGAGCTTTCACTTTCTGAATTAATTTTTCATATTGACAGAGAGGAGTTGCATCGTAATAATGTGTGAATTTTGGGGGCTATCCTTTTTTAGCCTCTTCCTTTTTTTTACCTCCTCATTTCCATTCCTTTAAATTGTTCTTTAATGTTGATTATCATGATGAACGGAATGGTTTGACTATGAATTCAAGAGAGTTTAAAGTTACTAATGAAGCCTCATGAATATTATATTACAAAGTTTGTCTTTCTACTAAAAGACAGAGACTGTATTCTAAAAGTACTTTTTTTCTACCTGTGTGTAGACAGCTAACCCTTTTTTAAAAATAAATCAACATTAGCTAAATAGTATGATGGATCATAATCTAGTGTAATAAATTTTACATGGAAATAAATTTATCGTGATTTTGACTTTGAAAATGTTGTCATTTCTATTTTTAAAAAAGGAGACTAAAGTCCGAATCATTTTTGGCAAAAGTCTTAACCCTCCGTGACATTTGCGTAATTTGTTATTTTACATGTAAAGCATTTAAATGTGTAGTATTTATATAACATTTTTCAAGAGTTTTAGTCAATTAAATTGTACCCTACATCGACTTGATGTTTTAATTGTTGCCAAAAAAAAGATTATTCCTGTCTGGTCTAAAAATACATAATGTGTACATATCGCTTGATCTTACCGATGCGAATCTAATTGTTAATTTCCTGTCATATAACAAATATATAAATATTTACATGAAACTCTAAATAACTCTATGTACTGGACGATGTATTTTGGTCAAAATAATTTAAAGTTTTAAAAACAAAGAAAGATGATTGAAAATTTTAATTAGAATTAATTCTTACCATGAATATCTGTCTCGGTAGAACAAAATCGATTCTAGAGAAGAGAAGGTAATATAAAATTAGAGCACCATTTCGATTTTATACAACTTTTTATAGGTGAAGAATTGATTTTGAGAAAACAAAATTTTGAAAATCCAATCAAAGAAAAAGGATATTTTTCAACCAAAATCACCAAATAAAAATCAAAGTTAAATTACTTATTAACACACACAAACACATGAAACAAAATATATAAAATTTATATATTTTAATCCAGTTGGATCTTGTATTTAGAGTGACGTTGTAATGAGAATTTGCAAGAGTAGTAAATATCGTACTTAATTAATGATTTAAAGTCAAAGGTCAATAATGACGAAATATTCAATCAAGACAAAAAATCTCAACATTTAATTCCTTACATAAATAAATATGATGACCACCGCTCTCTCTTCAAAGTATTTAATCTCTGAGCATTTCACAATAAAGTTAAATTAAAGTCACAAATTCACAAATTCCAATTTTTTTCTTGAAAACTTGTAACATGTAGAAATTGAAGGTACTTGAAACAATCTCACCACAAAGGAAATTAAATGTTGTAATCACAAAAAGCACTAAAAACAAGAGTTAATAATTAGAAGAATGACTCATGTTCCTACTCTTTCGAACGAAAGGGAGAGAATAAAAAATTAGCCCAAAAACTTCTACCTGAAACACTCGATAGCTTTTTGGGTCTCTCTTATAGAGAGATATACAGGGTTCTACATAAAGAGCTCCCAATTTTGTTAACCAAAAAATCATAAAATGCTTCCTATACTTCCTACAATCCTTCTATCCTTTTTCCATGTGAATTATTAAACCAATATTATTTATTTATATATGAAGGGGGGTTGAAAATCTAATCACAATCTATATTTAAATAATATATATATATATATCAGACTTTATAGAGTGCTGGGTACCACCTATACACTCGAGTATGTACATAATGGGCTTATCTTTGGAGATCTTATCCACAGATAAAGTTGGAAAAAGCTTTCACATATATTTTTCAACTCTGTACGATTTTTTCCATCAAGATGAAATTCAAATCCATATTTTATATAAGTACCTCCAAGCTTGACTCCTTGTTTTAATAATTTGCTAACAGGATTTTTCAGTGATTTTTTGAAATGAAAAATATTTATCTCTCTATGTACTATGTATGTACAAAGTGCGAATATGAAGTTTATTTTTTTTATGAATCACCCTGTACACTATAGCAGTAATAATATTATTGTATTTATTTATTTACTTTTTGATGCAGGAAAGCTCAACATAAAATATATTTTATGTATTTACAAAACTTTTTGTTTTCAAGTCAAAGGTAACTGAACCCTGTATCAGTACTCATTTGTTTTTTGAGATTAGTTATTGAACACATTTTTTAAATCAAAATTTCAAACATGGAGTTCTTTTCAGTTATTTTGAACCAACAGATACTGATAATGTTAGCTTGTTGTTTTTTTTGGAGCAAATTTTACTGCTGTATTTAATAATAAATACCTATAAAAAAATGAGACAGGAAATTGGTTGTACTATTATGACCAAACATAAAAAATTGGAGAATATGTGTAGTCGAGTACATAAAAAAAATTCACCATGAAAAAAAGTTTCAGTTTTTTGTAAATAAGAATTTATTTAGTGATAGTTTATGCTCTTCCCCATTTTCTACGTTTGATATAGCCCACAAAGTTATTATCTATAAAGATTGGCTTATACGAGAAAATCTATTTGTGTGTGTGGTTTATACGAGACTTGTGTTGTTTATGATGACAGTTTATGATTTGTTCGATGCAGATGAATCAATTTTTTTTTCTCTTTTCCCTTGCCAAGTCTGGAGTAAAAAAATGGTAAAAAAATGGATTCAACTGTAATACATTCTCCCTCATGTAACTTTGAATATTTACTAGACTGTATTCTACTACGTAGAGACTAGAGACCGAAAAACAACAACGAGTTCAAATGTTCACTATTTATTACATTTGTTTAATCAATAACTTACTTATACATCAACCAAGTATATTGGAAGCATGTCAATTAGGCATCATATATCGACTAGTATACTATAAATTCGAGAGTATGTACATACTTAGACGCTTCCAAAAATTAAATTAAATTGTAACTTGAGACTCAAGTGTACAAGAGAAATTCAAAAAGTAAATCGGTCGTCAGTCCTTAATTTAATTGACATGATATTTAGACCGTTTTTAAATCAGTCAAAAAAAATTAGAATAAAATACTATACAATGCTGTACAATGTATGTACCTTTACAATTGACAGGTATCATCCAACAGGTATCAAATTATCAAATATTATATGGTTAGATACAAATCACAAGCTTTAATTAAATTAGTCTCCAGAAATTTTTAATTACTGGAACTGCTTTTGTGGACGTGTTAAACGGCAGCTCGCGTGGAGAATTTTCCGTATTTTCAAGTGGAAGTCAACAGAATATCAGCGAGCAAAGACACTGCTAGCACAGCAAATAATGTTTTGTGTAAAAAGTCATGAGAAAAAGCTTCCAGAATTTCTATTTCTGCAAAAAATAAAAAACAAAAGAAAACATTAATTTTGTACCTAATAATTAAAGTAAAGTAAGTAACATCGGATTATTAAAATGACTAAAATGAAACATACTGAATCTGGCTGTTTGACGTTTTGCTGCTAAGAGAATTCTGCAATATTCAGAAATAAATTTTTTATTTAAACATCCACTATAAAGTACATTACAATTTACTTATATTACATGTGAAATAAAAATGTTAATAAATATTTATTTAAATTCTAAAAACAATACCTTGTTCCTCCATCATCTAAATCCCATCTACCAATTTCATGTTCTCGAACTAAATGCCTTTCAAAATTTTGGAATGAGACTTTATATCCACATCTTGTACACCTTATTGGCCTACAAATGAAAATCAATATAATATTTATATAAAATTCCATCATTCTACAACTAATGACATAATCATATTTTATTTAATTTTAAGCAAACCGAAAATTGCACAGTTCAAGATGATTTTTTAATTTTTCTCCTTTCATTTCCAACTGACACCCATCTTGAGCAAATTTACATTTCATTGTACATGATTCAAGGAATGCTTCTGCAAAAAATGAACGACCAGTTCCGATGGGTTGTAGACACAGTGGACATCCTGTGAGTTTCTTACAACATATTGAACCTAAACATTACATAGCAACATTATTTTAGACCCAATTATAAATGACAAAATAAAATCAAAGTCTTAGATTAATTTTTGATCAACTGACACAGTATATGTCCAAGTGTACAAGTCCGAACAGGAGGCAAAGGAATATGGAAACAGACTGGACATTCTAATAATGGCAACATTTGATCCTTTGATGGTGACGAAGTGACCACCCATGACCTAACAAAAATTAAAATAATTTTAATTTTTGTACAATTAAATATTAGAATTTAGAATTTAATTAAAAAAACTTACCGGTCCAATTCGTCATCAGAGTCCACTTCTTCATTCCTGTTCACCATTATAATACAGTCTGACCTATGACATTACGACAAAAAAATGTAAACACAGCGTGTGTCACAAAAAAGTAAAAAAAAATATTTCGTTAATTTCAAATCCTACCCTTCGCGCCTTTCCGAGTTGAAACACAAAAGATGACTCTGATGGCTTATTTTTTTGGACGGTGGTGGTGGCACTGAATTACTTCATTCAACAGTTTTTTGTCACTGATTAAAATTACAAATTACAATATTTCCCTTGTTTAGTGCATATGTACTACATGTCAATTTGTATCCCTGTACACATTCATAAAAAACCATTTAAAAACATGCCAAAAATACTCACATCATTAAAAAACAATTAACTTTCTCTTCATTTTCCCAATTCCTTTTCTGTTCAATCCCTTTCCAATTCTCAGCTTTACCTGGACAAAATAATTCCTCAACAAAAAAACTTATTTAAAAAAATGTTCAACTATATCACAACAATAAAAATTCTCATATTTTACAATCTCTTCATCCTTACCCTAGAACAATTTAGTCGAAATGGCGAGCCTTTGAATATCAATTGGATATTTTCGCTACCTTATGACGTCTCCAATACCCTTCGTGCTCCATTGGGAGGTAAGGACAAAATAAAATAAATATTTCATCAAAAATTAAATATTTTAATTGAAATCTAATCAATTTTTTAAAAATCTAGGACCACTGTCTCTAATTCTAACAGCAGGTTTAGCTCTCGTAATGTTTTTTGGAATGGCCGTCTCACCTTTGTATTATTTATTGGGGACACCCCCTCGAAAATATCAACCGCACGATGCCATTCTCAATCGACTCGAAGGAGGAATTTTAGACGCTCGTGATGATCGACAATTAAAAATATTTGAAAATCTCAATTCTTCATTACCACAGTCACAGGATGACAATTACCCAAATTTTACTCAAAGTTTCTTTTCGTTTATCGGGGAGGAGAATGTCAATTGTCGGAAACTCATGTTGTGTCATGCCCATGGATTCTTCAATTTTTTACCTTCCTCATTCTACACTCTTTATCGTTACTTTAGGTGAGATTCTCTTACAATAATTCAAAATTTAAAATTGACATTTAATTTTAATTACAGTCGTAAAATGGTGTCCATCCCTCAAGAGTTTCAAGATGCCATAATGATTGGGCTTGAAGATCAAGCTCTTTGTATGCCAACTTTCCCAAATTGTTCCAGAGATTTGATATCCGTGACAAAGAAAACTTTTACCAAAATTGTGCCCACTGATCTCAGTTTTCTTTCTAAATATCTCATAATGTTTCAAAATTTATTGGATGATTTATGAGAAATAAATAAAAATTCTTTTTTTTTTGGTTTTCTGAATCCATTCCAGGCGTTGCTTTTTATTTATTTTTTAAAGAAAAAAAAAGAAAATAAATTGGAGCACACAATTGAAATAGTTTTTTTTTCAAAATTGTAATACAGATTTAAAGTACATTACAATCAAGACAATTACAACATGGACTCTAAATTTAATTCTCTAAAATGTTTATTATAATATTTTTTTTAAAATTTAATTCTCTCTTTTTTTCTACCATTTCAACTTGACCATCAGTTTTGAGATTTTAGGGTCAAAAAGTGACTTAAGGAAAGATTTTTTTTAAATATTGGAATTTAATCAAGATTATAATTCAAAACTGCATTTAAATTTTGATTTTTTTACTGATATTTTATATCACAACAAGAAAAAGGAGCGTCCCCTTTTTTTACTTAAAATTAATTAAATAGTAGAGTGTACCTAAATACTAGTAGTTTACGTAGTTTAAATTGTAACAATTAAAAAGTAACTTAATTTACATGTCATAGGTAAGGATAAATAGTGTTTTTGTGTAAATTGTAAAAGTTAATTGAAAAGAGGTCTAATTAAATAATAATCAACTTGTTTTTTTGCTGGCTATTTATTAAAATTGTAACTAAATAATTTAATTATTATTCTACTTAACTATGAATTCCGTATAATTTACATTTTAATGTATAACTTTTTAAATATTTCCTTCTTCTTTGCTTTAATGATGAACGAGTGTCGATTGAATTTAAAATACAAAGTTACATTTAAATTGTAATAATTAAATATTAATGTTTAAAACGTATTTAAGTAAGGTGCTGTCAGTTTTTTTTTGTAAAGTATGACATTTAACGTTTACTATACAAATAGTCTTTTTTTTAAATAAATTAAATTTAAAACTTAAAATATTCATTTCTTTTTATCTATTCTCTATACAGTTGACTCAGAACCTTTCGTCAAGCATCTTTCAAAAATTTCTCTTTACTCCTTAAAAGTGCACCGATAATTTTCATTAAATTACTTAATATAAAAAAACAATTTTTAATTAGTGCTCTGGGTACAGTCAATAATTTGTGATAACTTTTGACGGGGATTATCCATAGTCAATTCAAATGTGTTTAAAAAAATCAACTTGATAATTTAAAAAAACAAAGTTGAGGTCATTGTCTTTTCTCGTGCTTCTTTCTACACTACGAAGAGTCTAATCTCATTATAAGACTCCATGTGAGTCCATAATCGTCGAAACGGCGTGGAGGTCTTGAACCAGAAATTAGTCCGGTGAGCAAGTTAAAAAAGGGAATTAACAACTTAATTTTTAAATATAATTTACTATTAAAAGCTGGAGATGGGCATTATTTTCAGTGCTTAATATAGTTGTTAATTAATTGGGAGATGGAAAATTGACTTGAAAATATTTAATTGTGATTAGTGTTATTTGAGAGTGTTTGTGCTTTAAATTTGAATGAAAAGTTGATTTGTGTGTGCACCAAAAGAGAAAGAGAATTTATATTTGAAGGGATGATGGTTTGTAAAATGGAAACTAAGAAACGTCTTTTTATTTTGTATTAAAACCAATATAAATCTTTGCTTGAATCTTGAACTGAAGTCTCCAACCCTGAAATAAATAAAAATGGAATAATTAACTTGATGCCGTTTAAAATCCACATTTTACTTGGCGATAAAGCCAATCCGGACGAAGGTACTTATGTCCGTTGGTAGACGTTAGCACGTCAAAAATTCATGATCGGCGTGCAACAGACGAAATTAGGAGAGAATATTTTTCACTATTTTTTACATTTAAACAACCCCTACATTAAACCATTGATGAAATTAAATATTTAATTAAAATTAAAAATTCTCTATTATAATGTAATAAAAAATTTATTGCTATATAATAAGATGATGAATTCATGTGAAAATAATCTCAAAATAGTGAAGATAGGAAATACGCATGTGGGTTCATAATAAAAAGAACATGACCAAAAAATACTCTCAATTTTTTCACATCCTAAAAGAGAGAGAGAGAGAGAGAGAGGTGGGTTGTAAATGTTGGGCGGTGGAGGGCGGAGTGTCAATTCGAATTTGAACACCCAAAAATATCCGAAATACGGGAGAGACAAAAGGGCGAGTCTTCAAAGCGGAGAGAGAGAGAGGCTATGTACATTATCCATTGTATTTTACACTTCCATTATTTTTTATATCTTTAACTATAATCTCTTTAATTGACACAACACAATTAAAACTTTAACTTGCTACTTTGTTTATTTATCTCCATCACCAGAAACCTCTAAAACAGTGAAAATGTGGCATTGCCCTAAACACTCAAAGTGGCGTCCAACTCATCGAATTTAAAGAAAATAAAACAAAATAAAAATTATTTGTTCAAAATTATTTTATTCGAAATAAATGTCTATTTCATGAAATAAAAGGGAAAATGTCTCTAATCTGAAATAATTGTCTAAAACCTCTAGCCATTGTTTTTGCCCTTTTGGAAAATGGGCCATTGTCAAAATAATTCTCCCCCTCTCCCTGTTCATAGTCAAAAAATATAGACAAAGAAAATGTTCCTTTATCCACATAATGGGAGATTATATAGAGACTATTAATATGGCACATCCACACACACCGCCCATTGTAAACAAGCCTTCCTTTCTCTGTGAGGCAAGTTTCCCCCGAATTCGGAACCAACCAATTCTCTCCGAAAAAGGGAGAGAGAATCCCCCTCCTCCCTAAAATATTACATGACATTCTTGATATTATGAAATAAACCAAACTCCCAGTCAAAGTCTCCCTCTAGAAAATCTCCCAAATTCCAAAGTTTCCAATTCTCCACTCATTGACTTGTACCCTCAAAAAAAAGTCTTTTATTTTGAGTATTTGAGTACACTCTATAAAATCCACAACTAAAACTCTCACTTTCCACAAAAAAAGGATAAAATGACTTTCTCTTGCCAGAGAAAAAGTGCTATTTTGTCTCTCCTTTTGACATTTTTCTCCCTGACTACAGACAAGACGAAATGATGACCAAAGGTCATTAAATGGGTCCTTGTCATTACTTGGAAGATGACATTAAAAAAAGAGTAATAAGAGATGAGGAGGGAGAGACAATTGAAAAAAAAAGAATATTGGACGAGTGCAGTCAACCATATTACACACTATAGACTATATAGACACTTGTGTAAATGAGAAAAAAGAGAGCCATTTCACAGAACAGAATCTCTCTCTCTCTCTGTAGCTTGGACCGGAAACGGTTTGGATAGTCCTCTCAAATTTGATGATAATGTTCTTGGAAGAGAGAGAGAGAGGGGAAAGTTGATATGTGTATATTGTACAATGTTGGCTAAGTTTTGTGGCGGTGATCATTGGATGCGGGAGAGAGAGAGAGAAAATTGATCTGATCATTTCATTGGTTTTTCCTCTTCCTAACATCACACAAGAGAGAGGGGGGGATCATCAAGAGTGATGATCTAGAAAGGACGCTGACGGGGAAGGATTTTCCCCCTTGGTCTCTACAGATACACACACCATGCCATGCCATGGTGATGGTGATATTGAATTCTGGTCCATGCTTCATCGAATTCTTTTGAGGACCAGAAAATTCAATTTATCGTCGTCCACACTTACAACTCAAGGGGGATATACTACACTCTCTGTGTATGTACATATCAAATGGCAGACACAAGGCAATTGACTTGGACATTTTCAAACTACTATACCACACACACACACTAAAGTTTCCGGGGATTTTTCCAATGGATGGCTAGACTAAATAAAATCATTTTTCATGGCGTCACATTCTAGTTTAAATTCATTTTTTTAATTTTCTAAACTCTTTAAATCAAGGGCAGAAAACGAACCAGAACTTTACATTGGCCCTCAAATGAGATATTTGTACTGAATGGCGTTCAAGTTGTCAAAAAATAAAAATAAGGATTTTATTTTATTTTAGATAAAAAGTGTTGAAAAATATTGGGTCCATTTAATGATAAAATAATCTTTAATCATTTTGACTAATGACTCTCCTCCTCTATGTGGTGGCTAATATTAAGAGATTAATTTGCTCGTCAAAAATAAATGACCCAAACATTCGTCTCCCTTCATGAAAATTAATATTTGTAATAAATTCCCTCATAAATTTCCCACAAACTTTCTCTCTCTCTCTCTCTCTCTCTCTCTCACACACACACACACACACACAAAACAGTCGAGACTTAAATATATGGAGTGCACGCTTATGAATAAATTTTGAGACAATGGATAAATTGTTGACATGATAATTCTCCCAACAATCAAAGAGAGAGAGAAAGCGGAACAATACGTCAAAGTAAAATGGGCAATGGGACACCCAAGAAGGGAGCTGTCGTCGTCAACTCAACAAGAAAATAAGGTGCTCGACAAGCTCACAACATGAATAAAAAAAGAGTTTTATACACATGAAGAGAAGAGGGAGAGAGACTAGAGAGAAAAAAAAGGGAGATGAAGGACGGAGATATGATGAGAAATGAGAAATGATGGGGAGATGAAGCGTGGGCTCTATAACATTACAATTTTCATGTGTCTAATGACTAATATATTTATATTAATGAAACTCCATGACACTCGAAGCGTGTGGGGAGAACAATATGGCTTGTAAAATTTTTCATTAAATATTTTTATCTCATTTTCATGCTTCCTTTCCCCCATTTAAAATCCCCATTTTCCCCATCATTACAATGTACATGTACAGTACCCCTCTCTCTCTCTGTAGAAAACTACAAAACAAATAAATTTCATTGACTCTATTCATTTGATTTTTAATTACAATTTCCAGTCCTACATTAGGGACGCTGAATTGGGACAATTTTTAATAAATGGCGCGGAAGCGGAGCTTGATGATTCCAAGAAAAACATTCAAATTCACCTTTTTAATTAATTGTCACAATATTTGATGGAATGGAAAGAGTAAAAACTAATGAAAAATTGACAAGAGAGAGAGAGAGAGAGAGAGAATAATTTCGAATTAAAAATCAAAGGCATGACCTCCACTTGACATGTAAAAAAATAGATTTGAGATTTGAAAAGAGACACCCGTTCGTCATTTACAAGTTTAATTTGCCACTTGGCTTTCCGCTTGATTGTCAATGGAAAAAAGGACTTAATGAAAAATAGGGAATATTATGGTCAAAAAAAAAACTTGCCCCAACTTCCCTGTCTGCACGTGTCCCATTTGTAGTCTCTCCCCCTCTCTCTCCCTTCCCTTTGACAATGTCTAATCAATTGTGATGGTTGGCCTAATATAAAATCATATGTTTTCTAGTGTGGAACTTTATAAGCTTGATTTATTTTTATTTGCTCTTCTCATCACAAATGATGAGCCGTATAAGTTGAGTATTTAATTTTTAATTTTGGATTTATTTATATGGGATATAGGACCAACCTGCAGTCATGTTCGAGTAGTGAGCGGCGGCTGCTGCACTATAATCGGCGAGATGAAGGTCAGAGAGGGTGTCATGTGGATGATAGCGTCCACTTCCCCATGCTCCACTCTCACCTTTGACCCCACATTGACTCGCTGTGGGCATCCCAGGAAATCGACCTGCTCCGGATCCTGCGGCTGCTCCAGCCAATAGGAAACTACCATACTGTGCCGCATTGAATCTGCAATTTTAGGGAAAATAACATTTTTACATTTTAAATTCCAACATGCTATTTTTTTGACACCATCTAATCTTACTACATTTGTGTCACTAGTCATAGATTTTTTACATATAAAACACTTTTTTATTGGACATTCTGTCTTATCTTGAAATAAAATTTTTGGGGTGAAAATTTAACACAATTAAAAGTTTTACTATTGGAATAATTTTAGTTCAATGCCTGACTTGCATTATTCTGATTACCGATACTGTACAGGAATAGAAGGTCATTTTTTCGGTAGTTTGCAACAGAAGGAGAAAGAAGAAGAAACGGTGTCAAAGTAAAACAAAAAAAAATTGAAATTTAATAGTAAAATGTCCACCATAGTTAACTTTTTTAGTCTTAAATTTTTAGAGACTAATGGAATAGAATTTAGAAAGAGGGAGAGGGAGAGGGAATATAGTTGTGTATTTATACTCATATAAATATCTAATATGTAATTTACTGCCCTCATAAACTTGACATTTATGAGTTTCTCCAGTCTCAAAAGTTACACACATTAAACTGGGGAAATGGGGAGGCGGTGAGCTGTGAGTTGTACAAGGTAGTGGCTCAACACAAGTACAAACGATAAGAGTCTCCTCGTTATCCTTGTAATCAAATTATCTTGATGATGATTGCATCATTTCTTTTTTTAAAAAAAAGTTTTTTAAAAACATTAACTCTATTCCATTCTCTACAGAGAATTTAAAGTCAAAATTTTGAATTTTTTCATTATCTCAAAAATCCTGTAGGTGTAAAACTTTGCAACTTTTCTCATGGAAAATGAGGAACACATGGGAAAAGGACGGGAGAGAGGGTACATAAGTCAAAGAGTGGAGGGTATAGAGGATATTTTGCATGTTAAATATTGTTTAAAATGTGGTTTTCCTACAGAGAAAAGGGATGGGTGAGAGGGGAGGCACAAGATGAAAAGTTGAGGTTACGGCTCATCAAAATGGCCTTCTTCCTTCCATGACTCCACAAAACCCAACATTATTACACTAATTAATGAACTCTGAGTCTCTCCCGCTTCCCCCGTCAAATGTCCCTTTTCTCTTTCATATTTTCGACAATTAAAATTTTCACTGTTTTCAACTGAAACTAGTCTAATACACAACCAAGTGGCCACTGTGAAAGCATTTGAGAAACGGCGTGCAAGTTAAAAAAATAAAATAAAAAAATAAAAAATAATTTACCTGGAGGAGGAAGGCATAGGTGGATAAGGAATTTCAGTGGGGCGATGATGATAGCTCTGATGGGGAGGGAGAGGGTAGTGCCATGGATCGGTTTGATGATGATGAGCCAGACCAGGGATGGGAGATCCGTAGTCAACTGTAGCACCGTAAAATTCTGCCCCATAACTTGTCAGTGGTTTGTAAGAAGAGTTCCAAAATGACGGTGGAAAATTCCGTGTCGACATTGGCGAACCTACAAGACAAAAAAAATGAACATAAACACACGCTCATCAACTTCCTCGTACCAACTGGGGGTGACATGGCAAAGTCACTTGACAAATATTTTCTCTTTCCAGGCACGCGTAAGCAACTTTAGACACCTTTTGTCAACTAATTTGACGCTAGTCATCTCCATGCCCCGTCACTTTCAACTCACCAACCAATGCATTTTCAAATTTTGAAATTCTTTTTTTGAAAAAAACATTTCTTTCAAAATTCACGATTATTTGGAAATATTTGAAAAGATGAAAACTACCGTAGAACGTATTCACAGAAGAGGGACAAATATTTGGAAACGGCGTTCAAGTTAAGTACAAAAATAAAATAGACAATTTTAAATACTAGCCATCAATAATGACCTTAAAAATTGTCCAAAAAAAGGTCAGTCTGGACAAAGACTAATAATTCTTGACAAAAAAAGGTCGAAAATTGATTGCAATTGTGGTCTACCTCACCATGAGAGAGAGAGAGAGAGTTGATGATTTGCTTTAGTTTTTTTAAAAGAGAACATGTCCAGTGGAAGGAAGGGAGCCAAGAAAACGAGGAGACAAAAAGATGGTTATCTTTCTCCTCAGCCATGGTGAAAAGGTAGGACCTTCACCGACACTCAGGACGGCATGAGGAAGATAGAAGGGAAAAAGATGCGCGTAAAAATGTTAAATCTTTCGTCTCCTTAACGAGATGAAGAAAAAGATAGAAAGGTATAATTTCTATGTTTTTACAAGGTTGCTAATGAGCCCCTCTCCCTTTTTTTTCTCTTGTGTTGTCGTCATGTGGGTCTTTAAATTATCAATTTATGACTTTTTCCCATCTTACCCAATTCTTGTCCCCATGTGAGTGCCTACCCTTCCAATTTATTGGTTTCACATCAATCCTTGACAGTTGCACTTTTCCTCGATTTTTTTAAAAATTTTAACTAGAGTTAATTGTAAAATGAAAGTTTAATTAATTTGTATTTTTTTTCTTTTTAACTTGGACGCCACTCGGAGAGATTGACAGAGTAAAAGGGAATTTTGTACAAGAGGTTTTTTTTTCAAAAAACTTTGGAAAAGAGAGTAAATGTCAGTTGTAAGTTTGTCTTGTGATTTTTTAAGGGTGACCTCCCGCAGTCAAAAAATGAGGAAAACATATTGTCCCTTGGCGACTCCCAAAACGTAACCGATTTGTCAACCCATCTCTTTTTTTTCCACTCTCGTTTTTTAAACTTTCAATCTTTTTTTTTGTCTCTAAAAAAAGAAAAAATTCTGACATTTCACTCACAACTTTTCTAGAAAAACCATAAAAACCAATCGATGATATTCACGACTTGTTAACTTAACTGTGGAAAAATGCTCAGATCATGGAAACGTACTGAGTGGCGTCCAAGTTAAATAATAATTTAAAAAATCTCACTAGTAGAGAACACAGAAGAGCCGACAGATGCGTCAAATATATTCCATGTCAAAAATATAAACTCCATAAAAGTCTCCACTTGTACAACTGATATTTAGAAAAGACTCTCTTGAACAAGGGGGACTTTGGGTGACCCTCTGAAAAAGTGACTGTGAGTATACGGAAAAAGTTAAAACGTGTCTACAATTTCTTGTGAGTATTTACATAGAAAATGTTCCTTAATTTTATCTATTCTCTCTCCCCTCCATTTCTATCACATTGTGACTTTTTGTCATTGACTCTGTTACTCAAAACACACTCAAAGGGAGTCCAACCCCGCAGTTGATGGTGATGCACAACAAGGGAAGGACCATAAGCTAAACCAATATTTCTTATTTCCTATAGGATCCATTTCCCCCTTTTGAATTTCCTCTTCCTTATCTTCCACACCATTTCCCCTATAAGCCATACAGAGAAGAGAGATTCAAATATTTTGGAACATGAATTTTCATAGACTCTCTCTTCTTATAGGAGACTTTACTCTTGTGCTACAGATAAACTACAAAAGCCAGGCGCAGACACAAGAGACTCTCTCTGGTAATAATGAGAGAGAGAGAGGGAGTGTAGAATGTAATAAGTCAAGTTTTTGCCCATGAATTACATCCATTCATGAACATAGACAGGAGAGCATATGTTTCACCTCTTTAAAACAATTTTTTTGGGAAACTACATTCAACCAAGTTAAGAATTAAACACAAAATCTTTAAAAGTTTCCAGAGACCAGATTGGAGAATCCCACTGATACTCTAGTTTGGTGCTCTTCGTCCTCAAAATCAATGAACGGCGTCCAAGTTGGCGAGAATTAAATAAAAATAAAAATATTAAAAATTAAATAGTAGTTCCTCGTATAGACAAAAAAAAAGACAAGGACAATTTAGGAGAGCCCATGTGCCAACACGATGGGCTCCAATAAATTGTAATGAAGTGAAGATAAAGACCAAACGAGGAAATTTGTGAGAGGAGGGGAAAGAGAAACAGAAAAAGAAATTCCATGTGGCCATACAGCCTACACTGTAGAGTCTCCACTGTAGACATATGTACTGTTAACATGAGGAAATCTGCATAACAAACCATAATAATCAATAAGAACAAGTCAAGGAAGGCAAAGAGTCGTCCATATTTATTCCCAAGATTTATTCTCACTCATCCTTCCTCAAGACTCATGGAAAGTACTCCCCGTATTGTACATGTATAATCTCTGAATATAATTGGCTCCTAAAATAATTCAAGCCAAACCAAGACACGGAGACAGATCATGAATTACCATTCCTTTGCTTATTGGCTCTTGTAAGTAGAAATTCAAGAGTGACATTGAATGGCTTGAATTGAAAAAGGGGGGAGAAAATGTTGGGCCAATTGGAAAATAAATGGAGATTTACCTTTGGTAAAGCGGTGGAGATGTGTAGAATTTGAAGGGAATGTTATTGAAAATATTCGTGGTGACGAAAATCCAGTTTGGGGCTTAAATTGATGACCATTTCCCAAATCCCGACAAATAAATTGATTCTAATATATATCTGTACCTCACCCAATGTCATTTAGAGGGGAGGTAATTCCTTTAGTCTCTCTCTCTCTCTCTTCAAATTCTCAATAAACCGACTACATAAATTTTGAGAAAATACATAAATTCTCTATTCACTTATTTACACATACCTCCAGTCTCTAGAGAAGTCTAGTACTCTGTACGAGAAATTTGTTTTTCTTTTTTTCTCTTAAAACTCTTTAATGCCAATAGTCTCTCCAATTCTGGGTTTGTGCTTTTGTGTGTAAGTCAATGGGGGGTTATAGAAATGCATGTGGATTCCAATGAGCAAATAGCTACAAATAAAGAGAAAGTGATTCCATTTTTTCTCTCTCTCTCTTTACAAAACATTTACATTTTTATATGGATTACAAGACCAATTTCACAAATTCCTTCAAATTCTCTCTACCCACTAAAATAAAAAGATACTTTCAACCTTTTATTTATTATCCCTTCCATTTTAAATCCTTTTTTTCTCCAAATTTTGAATTTAATTTCAGTCAATTTCAAAAATAAAAAAATAGACAAAATAATATTTAAAATTCTGTTTTATTTCAAAATTACAACGAAACAGACCAGAGCGAGTACTGCTTCTCAGTGCCATTAGTGCACAAAACTTGGTCTGACAATACAAACGGCGTTCAAGTTGAAAAAAAATAAAATAAAAATTAGTAATATTAATTTTGACAAAATAATACTCAAAGTTTTGGCCAAAAGGGAGGAGAAAAAGTGTTGAAAAAGGGCTAAAATAAATTTAAGAGGAGGATGAAACCTTTGTCATTTATTATCCCCCCAAAAGTTTATAGACATGTACTATAAACTTCCCCTCCTCTCTCTCACTCTCTCTCTACATATAAATATTGGGTTTAGCCAAAGGCGGTAGGAAAAAAGTCCATGTGCTTGGCTTGTACATAAGCTATCCATGTACACATACGCCTTGTCTCTCTCTAATAGATTATGGTTAAGTATGGCTTAGGAAGTGAACCATGCCATTCATTCTGTTATAATGGGCCCATTTAGTAGGATTTATTCCCTATAAAAATTATCCACATTTTCTTTTCCCCCATTTTTTTTGTCTCACAAACTCTTGAAAACGAGGGGAATATGAAAGCAAGTTTGAGCAAAAAAAAAAGACATTAGAGAGAGAGAGGACAAGGGTTCAGAGTTAAACGACAAATGCTCAATGAATCTTGACACTTTTTCACTGTTGCGAACAACCTATTAAAGATAAAGTTCTATACACTCCCTCCTTTGAGAAGATGAGACAGACAAAAATTGTAAGACAAACGACTTTGACAACATTTTACGTTTTTTTAGGCTTTTTTTTATTTTGATTACCTCTCTCTCTCTCTCTCTCAGACTTGAAACTGAGGCTGAGGCAAAGGCAAGGCCACCGAGACTATAGACGACCACACATTTTTGTAGGGAGACTCATTCGAGTTTTTTTTGATGGGCATGGGTTTTTTTTTCGTTTTAATCGCAATGAAGCACATTAGTTGATCATGATGAGGAAGAGAAGAGAGGGCGAGTGTTTGTGTTTGGGTGGCCATTACTGAGATGACAATTTTTTATGGGCTTTCATTCTCTCTCTCCAACTGATACTGATACTAACGTCTATAGGATGCACTTGGCATTTGAAAACTGCCATTGGAGATACATGTCTTTTTGATATGTTATAGACGCTGTTGTAGTAGACGAGTGAGAATTTAATGCAACTTTTTGCACAATCAACAAAAAAATGTCATGGGATGGAGGAGGTGTTGAGAATTTTAATTGTAATTAATTTTATATTTATCGAAACTTATTTTAAATTTCTTTTTGATATGTCTAATCTTACTCTAATGGGGTTAAGTTTAAATTCTCGTGGTTGGGTTAATGAAACTTGTTTTTATTTTTTAAATTGGGGATGGAGATAGTGAAATGAAGACATTTTAATTATGATTAATCCAAACTATACTCAAAATTTCCACAAGCCACCACAACCGGAAATTAATCCTACCGTTCCTTTAGTTTGGCTTCGGCTTGGAACAAGAAGCTGAGCGGTGTTGAAGTTGAGGAATAATTAAATGAATAATTATTTATATTATTAAATATTATTTTAATAATTACAACGCCACTCAGTCGATTACACAAAGGTCAGATGTATTTATAAATAAAGAAGATGAAGTGATCTAAGGTTTAGTGGACTGAAGATGAAATAAAGTTTAATGAGGAAAAGTATTGGAAAAAATGGGACACTCGACACCCGGGGAATTAAAAATAAGGGGGTAATAATAATCCATTCTCCATCCTGCTTCACTTCACATGAATTCACTGGGAAGAAATTAGTCATCAAATGTCTCCTTATGACTTCCTGTGAAAATATCCTCCCCCATTTTTTCTCCTTCAAACTTTACATGACAATTTTTTTTGTACCTCTCCAAAAAAAGAAATGACTTGCAAAAACATTGTCACATAACGACACAAGTATCTTGTTGTAAAAATGTTTAAAATTTAGCATAATTAAAATATATTTTCTAATAATTGTCCTACAAATGTATCTGTATTCTCATTGTCACAGTTCTAGCTTCCAGTAGCTCCAGTTCTATATAAATTTACATATGTGAGTAATAATAAGAAAAAAAGAGGGGGGAGGTCTCATCCTTATAATGAATGTGATGCCGGAAAGCGTTCATTTTCAATGTCAGATGGTCTCGTTACTTGTTACTCATCTCTCTGTGTGAGACTGAGAGAGAGAGATGGGGAAGTGTAATTTTAAGCCCTGGTAAAATTATGCCCTTTTTTCATACCGAATCTTTCTACATTTCAAAGACAAGAGAGATGTGTGAGGTTAGGAACTTGAAGAAGACGACAGAGAAAATACTAAACTTGTCCTTATGGCTTTCCTCTCTCGTTTGTTTGTTACAAGACACTTCTCTCTTCCCTTTCCTCCTCCTCTCCCTCTCAAAAGAACAACACGTGCTCTGCATAAGTGCCTCTAGATCATCCCTCCTTCATCCTTCCAGCCAAACCAAATGACGGAAATTGAGGAAACTCACAATTCCATGAATCAAGTTCAAACCAAAGGCCATTTTTAGCTGGTCAAGCATTTTTATTTTACTTTTTAAATTTGTCTCAAAATATTTTGCATCTCAATTATTTTTGGAATTATTTTATACTTGAACGCCGTTCGTCCTTCTTGACCGCTCACGAGTAAGGCACTCTCTAGAGTCGATTCATATGAGTCTTGAGGCAAACGTTTTTAATTGATGAAATTAAGACAATAAAGAATTTGACTAAAGATAGTTTTGATGGAAAAAATTTCTTTTAAAAATGAGAGGAATGTGTTCAAAGGTGGAATTATTCTACGTGGTAATTTTCACTGAAAAACACCCTTTTCTTGCCCATCAAAAACCCATTTAGATAATTGGTACTTAGTTATTATGTGAAATTCTTTAGCCTCGCTCTTCTTTTCCCTCCTCACTCAAACATTTGACTACTGCCATCCCAAACTTATTTTTCTCCCCTTCACTTTCTTCTCTTGCGACAAAATGTCAAGTTTGGTTTACTTTGTCGTTTGTATTTTTTTTTTCATGTCAAAAATAGCGCAAAAGATTTTTAGCCAATTTGAAATTTATTTCTCTCTCTCTCTCTAGATAAAATAAAAGATTTAGTGAACAATAATCTGGCAAAGATTATTTGTAAGAATTTAAATTTATTTTCATGGAGGTTTCAACACAACGAAATCAAGTTTTCGTTTTTTTTCTACAAAGAGAGAGAGAGAGAGAGAGAGAGAGAGAAGGGAATTAAAATGACATAAAAAGTGTTGAATAATCATTGACAGGATCTACAGGGAGTTTAAGAGCACAACGATGTTTTCCAGGTAAACAAAAATCTTTGGATGAATGCTAATGAAGGGAAGAATAAATGCTTCTCTCTTGTGAATCGAGTGATCCTTCTCAACGGAGACAGGGCTAGACGTGGATTACTCTTTTATGACCATCTCCATTGAAATCAAATAAACAATTGTGACAATTGAACTAAACAAACTTGCCACACAACAATGTTCTTTCCCTCATCTTACATGCCCATGAATAATTTACATTTTTAATTATTCTTCATTTCCAATTTCACCAACTTGAACGCCGTTCACTTAAGAGCACAGCTAAAAAGTACGGCACACAAAATAGAATGTAATTAAATAAAATTTGGGAACTTACATTTGGTGGATTTGTCGGTGGAATAAGCAGCGCTGAGAGCTCGACTAAAATGTTCATCAACGACCCGGGACACGTCCCCATGGTAGTGGACAAAGACGACACAATTAGCAGATAAATAATGAGCTCGATGACTATGACTGACTGAGCTCTGTTGATGACCATCTGAAGATGAAGATGAACTTGTCGCTGTGGCTGTCGCTGCTATTGTTGAACTACTGGAACCCCCTCCTCCACTCCCACTTGAACTGCCAACAGTGGTCAAACCGGAAGTACTGGAGGAACTAGAACTTGCTCCACGAGCTGATGTGATGGTGGCATTGGAGGCTGGGGTCAAAGGTCGTCTTGACTGTTGACCTTGACTACTTTGACTTTGACTACTGGCCCCCGCTGCTGAGGATACTGTCGCTCCTGTCACTGTTGCAGAAGCACCGGAAGAACCGCCCACACTCAGAGGACCCGGACTATTGTAAGAGGAGGCGTCTGAATGGAGTGAGTCTGGTGGGGATGGGGCTGTTGGGAATTTGAAGAGTTTGTGCTGTAAAATTAAAGAGAAAAAATATTTATTTTTAATTTGTCCATTTTATTTTTATGAAAATAAAACATGAGAGACACGTCAGAGCGGCGTGTCAGGCAATCATACGGAAATGGTGGGAGAAGCTGTCTCTGGGTGACACTTTCACTGAAAACTAATCTTTTAATCTGTAGCAGCTTCTCTCTCTCTCTCTCTCCGTGTATGGCAACAATTTACCTCCAAAAACATATCAAGTGTCATACCCTACAACTTGATGACAGTCACATCCCCATTTTTATCTTCTTTTTTTAATTAATTAGTTTCAAAGTTAAAAATTAAATGCCGATTCCACATACAAATTAACTTTTTATTTTTGTGCGCCCTATGAATTACATTAGTTCAAGCGGCGTTCAAATAAATTATTTTAATAAACAAACCTCTCTTTTTTCTTTAACTTGAGAGAAAATTAACAGGAGCAAAAATGGTGTGAATGGCGTCAAAGTAAACGATTTAACTATTAATCCGGTAATTATTTCAAATTAAAAACCTTCAGATTAAACAACTAAAAAATGTAAAATAAAAAGATTCTGTTAAAATGTTTTTTTAATAGCCATTTAAATGTTCAAGGATGACTCGAGAGGTAAAAAAGACTAGAGAAAAACAATTAAGGGGGATAGAAATTTGACTTTGACTAAAAGCAATTTCTCTTCACTTCATTACACAACTTTGCCTTTCTTTGTCTGTTGGTGGATCTTCGCGTTCACTTTTTTTGTACAAGAAAAAAAGAAGGAGGGGATAGTAGCAGAGGTTTTACATAAAATAAAAGAGAAGCTACTTGGACTAGGACTACATGAATGCAAATACAAGGCTTTGTGTGAGTTTTTTTTTTTGACTTTGTATGGCTTGTAAAGAAAGACAGAGAGATAAAATCGAGTTGAGAGTGAGTGAGTTATGGTTATTGCCTGGTGCAGATATCAGGTTGCATATAAGTAGACTTTATTGTAAACAAACTGGGCTCTCTGTCACTCCAACTCGACAAACTTTTTCTCATGAATGACAACCTCTCCCCCCCTCTTCATATTTTTTCAGTGACATGGACTATCTTTTACTTTTTTAAATGTAGAAACTAACAAAACTTTACTTCAAGTTGTGTCCCAATCTTAGGCAAAATTGTCTAAACGGCGTCTAATAATTTAAATTCTAAATTGTCATTTTGAGTGTAGAATTAAAATGAATCAATTTTTAATTGAAAATTAGTTTGCAGTCGTAAGCATAATAAAAAGAGCATTTGCAATGTATCTCAAGTTTCTTTCACGTGTCTTTTACAAGAAATATGAAGAGACAGTGCATTTTAAATGTCAAATTAAATTGTAATTGTACTGCCTGCACTTGTAATCTTATCCAATGCCTCTCTCTTTTAGTGGTACACTTTAACTTGTAATTATTGTCAAGTTTTCATGTTAATTAAAGGACATAAAAATTAAATGGGATTTTCAAAAAAAATGTTTTTCGATTTCATAAGATGACTCATAATTTAACAAAGTTTTTTTTAAATGACTGGAAATTTGAAGGCGAATTTAAGTTTAACGCCGTTTATCAATTTCTTTCCAACGAACTGATATTCAACTTGTAATAGAAATTTCTTCTTCCCTCTTGGGGCTCATTGTGATTCAGTTAATGTTAATTAAAATTAAACAAAAATAAAAGCTGACTAGATGAAAT
This sequence comes from Arrhopalites spinosus, assembly GCA_034700945.1. Classification (NCBI taxonomy): domain Eukaryota; kingdom Metazoa; phylum Arthropoda; class Collembola; order Symphypleona; family Arrhopalitidae; genus Arrhopalites; species Arrhopalites spinosus. The sequence goes on from JAQIVZ010000298.1 coordinate 74,788, forward strand.
GATTCTCATGTTTAAAAAACAAGTGCAATTTTAATGACTCTTGCTCCTTCGGCTTGTCATTATTTGCACTGAAATAATTTTAAATGTAGATCATTAAATAGAATGAGTGATGCTTATTTCAAGAGGATTGACAACTCATTAAAAAAGAATCTGTCATCAAAGACTTAACATTATAAAACTAAAATGATCGATTAGTAAATCATGTCCTAAATTAAATGGTCATTTTTATCCAGCTGCACATTTTATATTTGTCTAGACTCAGCACATTTAATTTCAAATAATTTCTTGCCATCTTTTTTCGAGAACTTTAACGCCGTTCACTTTCTCCGTCGCTCAAGAATACCAAGACATCAATAGTACCATTAATCCATATAAAATTGTTTCTCTTAAATTAAAATTCTCACCTTTTCCGATGAAGATCGGTCGCAGGAAGAATAAGACATGGCATATGGTTGGTACATCACGGTGCAACTCATTGTAATTTGAGTGAACGCACTTTTCTTTTAAAACATGAAAAAAAAACTAAAATTCTCCCCAAAAAATTTACTCTCACTCTATTTTCACTTGTCCACTCATCTTGACTATTATAAAATTGTCACTTGAATTTAAAAATTGTCACAGTTGAGAAAAAAAGTGAATATTTTAATTGACGTCTCAATTAAATTAAAAAATCACTTTAATAGTCCCTTTAATGTTAAAGAGGTATGGGTAATTGAAAGGATGAGGGAGAAAGGAGAGGAGGAGGATGGGAGAGATGATGACGGGGGATTTAATGAAGACGATGAGGATCCATGCGGCATTCCAATTATTCGGGACAAAAGAATTCCAATTCCTTCAAGTAGTCTTTTAGTCCGCAGTTCACATTTCTTCTCCTTAAGAGCCTCTCCTCTTTCTGCATACACAAAATCTCTCTCTCTTTATAACCAGGACCTATGTCTCACCTCGACTTTAAAAAAAGAGTCCTTCTCCAATGGCAATGCGGTTTCATGGAATTTTAAATAGACCAAAAAAAGTCACTTTCCACCACCACCTTCAAGATGAATGAAAAAATATTAAGTGAAAAATATTCCACTCTTATGAATTATTTCTTTTAATTAAAAATGATGACTCCACTTTGTTATTTTTTTTCTTTTATTGTTTTCTTTTGGCAAAGAAGGAGAACGGAACAAGTGACCCAGAAATTAAATATTTTTGGTTGACTCACTCCTTAACACCAATCAAAAAACTAAGTAAGGGACAGAATAGGTTGAGAGAGCTATTTGTGTGGTCAGCTCAAAATTTAATTTATGTTTTTCTTTTTTGCAAACCTTTCTTCAAAACAAAGAAAACCGGCCAACCTTGCTCAAGTCATAAAATAAAAACCTCTTTAAAAATATTGTCAGCTTAAAATATTTATTATTGGTAGTTTGCAATTTGCAAATTACTTTATTTTAAAACTTGTTGATCCAGTTTGAGTTTTTTTGGTATGTCATTCTCATTACTAAATAAATATTTATTCTTTTTAATTTTTCAAAATATTAAACACGTTCTCATTGCACAACAATTTTTTTTAACTTGCACGCCATTCACTAATTCCACAAACACAAAAGTCACCACTTTTATGGGTTGAAAAAATGATGAGGAAGTAAGCCAATTAAAAAATCTCAAGCTCAAGACTTTTTTGAAATTGCAAGTTGAGGTAAAAGTGCAGAGTTTTTTATTGAATTTATTGACTTTTCTCTCTTTTTTCTGTGGGCTAAAGTAATCTTTAGAATGGGAAATGAGTATCAAAGTTGATCAGTGAGGATTGTGTCTGAGCGTAGTTTGCATTCCATTCCAATCGGTTGGTTAGTTGGTAGGCACTCGGGAGAATTCCAAATTCCACAATCCACAATTCTCTACCTTCTCCCTTTCACTCCCAGACTTTTTTTTTTAAGTTTAAGTAAGTGAGACTTGTTACCCTCAGAGTTTATTTAATTGTCTCTTTTCAAAATGTCTTATTTTTTCACCTGATGCTTCTTCCCCTCTCTTTCAACAAACTCAGATGATGTGCACAAAAACTCACAATTATTCCCCAATCGGCGTTCAACTCTCACAAAATATAATTTTTAATATTTATTTCCAGAGTTGAGTCTAAATTGACAACATTTAATTTTGTACAAATGGAAATAATGAAAAACTGAAGAAGGGGATGAAAAATCAATGAAATGGTTTAAAGTTTTTCGAGTCACGTAATAAAATAGAAATAGTGTCCTTCAGTTTTGTACACACAAAAGAGATGGACTTTTAACTTTGTATGGAAAACTCACAGTGTTGTGTCTCTACTTTCATCTGGCTGACTGACTCTCGTTTCAACTTGGAAACTTGTATCTCCTATGAGTGCCCTATGTGTGTGTGTGTGTGTGTGTGTGTGTATGTTATAAAAGCCCGGCATCTCAAAAAAAACCTTATAACCCAAAACCCTCTCTCTCTTGGTTCTATGCCCAATGTTATAGCACCAAGAGAGTTTTTCTTGTACATAAAAGAGAGAGAGAGGAAAAGCGGAGGCTTGGAGGAGGAGGAATTGGAAGAGTTGGTTCGGGGATGGAGGAGGAGCTTGACTCTATGAGATGGGCAGATCCTCTTATCCATTCCCTTTCTATTCTACTCATTGCCATAGTGACACAAGACCGTATCTCTCTCTCTCTCCCTGGAGCTCCTGGAAAAGATCAATTTTTATACCAGTCCATCCAAACTCTCTATTTCCTCTTTCTCTCTCTCTCCCTCCTTCATGGCCATGACTTTTTTTCCTCTTTAATCCTGTTTTTTAGTCACTTTATTTTGAGTTTCCACTTTGCAATTATCATAATGCCCATTCCAAAAAATTGATAAATTTATTTATTGAATTTATTTTCTTTTCTCAAATATGGGGAAAGACCAGCTATAAGTTTATTTAGTGGAATAATCATGAATTTTTGTACAATTTACACGCCGTTCAGCTCGTTTTATCACATTTTGTCATGAGTCATTTTTGCAGTTTCTTGAGATCCTTCGGTTTGTTTTACAATAAATAATATAAGGCTCTTTATTGTACCAAAGAGCCTTAATGCCAATTAATTTTATTTTTGCATTATTTCGCAATAGAGAGAATAAAATTGATGTATGTACATCACATCCATATAAAAAATAGAGAGTAGACTAGCCAATCAGTGTATCAATCAGAGTCAATCGAATTAAAAAGAGAAATATTGTGCACATGAGGGGGAGATAAATTTAATTGTTGAGATGATAATAATTTAAATAATTTTTGCTATAATTTAAACCTTTAAAATTATTCTAATAAGAGTCAAGAATGAATGAATCATATTGAGAAGAGAGAGAGAGAGATGCTTATCAGGGCCATGGGGAAGGCGAGAAAGGTGAGAGAGAGCAAGGTAATGGAATGTGTCGAGTCATTATGTGTCCTTATCAAAAGTGAGAAGGACGCAGTACTAAAAATAAAGAATGAAAATTTTTTTTCAAACACTTTTAATATTTTATTCTTCATCATTTAACTCCATTTACATCTCTCTTCATGAACAAATTAAATCCTAACAATTAACTTTTAAAATTCATTTTATTTTACACAAAGCTCGACGCCGTTTCATCAAAATCGCCTTCCTTCTAAAATTCACAGTACAATTGGGTGGTCATTGTTTTAAACTTTAAAAAATTAACTTTGCAATTAAATTTAAATCTGTCTCTGAATCCTTTAAAATGGGAGAAAGTTAGAAGAGTGAAAAAATATCTCACAACATTCCAAAATAAAATTCAAGGAGAGTAAGCTAATCTCCTAATAAAAAGACAATGGGACAGTAATAAGAATAAAGATGAGCAACAATAGAAAAAAATACGGATCAAGCACGCCATCCCCAGGACCCCCTTTATTTCTACACATTGTGTCTCCCTCAGAGAAAAGAGATTCAAATTTGAACAAATGTCACAATTGGTAACCCACTGTGTCTGAGGGAGTGTCCATTCAGACACTCTAGACTGCATTGCGTGCTTTTTTTATATTTTTCATGACTCGGCAAACTCCAAAGTTGAAACTCAAAAAAAAAATGTTTTCACCTCTGGCCATTGGCCCTCAAATATTTTTGACTAAAATTCTTTCATTTTTTTAATTACAAAAATTTGTCAATAAAATAAAAAACTTTGTTGGTGTTGTGCGTTGTGACGCCATTCACAATTTTTTATGGTACAGTCTCCACTACAAAGTTTTCGAGTTTAAATTCACATTTAATGTGTGAAATAAAAAAAAAGTTGGCAAAAATCCTGTTGGCTGTACAATAAAAAATTGTAAATCTCCAATAAAATTGCCTCATTACATGGACCTGAATTCCTTATGGGTATAAAAAGAGTCGTGTAAAATATTTCTTCATCATTCTCCTCAATGGCATTCCATTCGCAATTACCACAAGAGAGAAGTTTTAAAATAGGGGGAGGGGGACGACATGTAAATAATGAGAGATTTAATTTCCTCACCACCTTAACCACACTCTTAAAGAGAACCACAAGTTTTTTTTTGTATAAAATAAAAAAAAACAATTCTACAATGTATCAATGTTGAGAGATTGGATTGGAACGTAAAAGAAAAATTCCGACTATGTATAAACTTGCTAGAAAATTGATGGGCCAGTTGAAAGATTCTTTTTCCCTTTTTCTAAAAGAAAAAGGTGCGAAATATCTCTTCCCCCTCCTAAAAATCCCAATATCTTCCACATAAATTCTCTCCTTCCCAAAATGCCCAGTTCCCCGGGTAGCGGGTAGAAAAAGGTCTATAATTTACATGGGCTAAAAGTGAGAAAAAAAGAAGTTGGACTCGATAGACTTTATAGAAGACAGAGAGGGAGAGAATTGAGGGGCTTGAAAGCTCTGAAATAAATAAGGATATATAAGCAAGCATAAATTACTCATTGGACACACTCCAGACTTCTCACTTGTTTCTTTGTTCTTTTTCGTTTTGGGATTGGGAGACTAACAAAATTTGTACAGGGGGGATACGGGGAATGAGTTAAAGTAATGACTAAAAATACGCAACGACTTATTATCTCTCCAAAACAAAAAGAGGAGAGACAAACACACAGAGAAAAAAAAAAATTTCTTTCTTTTTCCTCCTCATAAATATAACCAAGGCAAAAGAAGATTGGGAAGATTAGAAACATATTCTTCATGAGTAATTTAAAATGCAAATTGTGAAATTTTAAATCTTTCTCATCCTTTCATTTTCTTTATTTTTAATGTCAATTAAATATCCACTATTATTTATTTTTATCAGTACAACATTTCAAAATGGATTTAATTGTTGAAATTTAATTTGTAGTGGGAAAACTATTGTCAAAAATGTCAAAAAATTTATTTTATTTTAATAACTTGAACGCCGCTCAGCATGATCAGTGATATTTTTTCCGTGATAAAGTCAAAGACAAAGAATGCAAAGACGGTGGGCAGGAAATAAATGATGAAAAGTGTGAATTTTATGAAAATCTGATCAAAATTTTGAAAGAAAACAAGAAAGCCGATGGAATCATGTTAATAGTGAGACTGGGGAGTGTTTCGTTATGGGCTGATGGAAATCTTTTCTTTTACAATGTGCCAAAGATTACTTTTATTTTTTTTTCTTGAAAAAAAAGAAACTCTTTGTGATGCTTGTCGCTCGCCTCAAGTGTAATGTAAAAGTGTACGCTCCGCCACACTAACTGATGCGATGATGATGTCGCTGAGACTTAAGATGTGCGAGGAAGAGTTAAGAGAGTTGAAGTTTGTACACATTTTGAGAGAGCCAAAAAATAAGACAAGACGGAGGAGAGGAAAGATATAATGTAACGCCACGCAATAACAAGAAAACACACAAGGCAATCAACCCAACAAAACTCTTTTCTTCATTAACGAATTCCCCATCCAACATTCACTCTCTCTCCCTCCAGGTTCCCACTTCCAGCTTTCCCAACTCTACAATTAGTGTCACTACCCCTCCCCTCCCTGTTTTTATCCCCAAAAAATATAAGACGCATGGACGACATGTCAACCAACTCTCTCTTGTAAATAATCCTCCGCTTATTTCTCCATCCGGTAGTTTTTCTACTTTTAAATTTATCCTCAAATTAACATGCATCTTGTTCATCATTCTTCTCTTCTATCATCTTAGAAAGAGAGAGAGAGAGATTCTTCTGCTGGAGATGCAAATGCAAAAATCAAAAGCCAAAATAGAAACTTGTCTGCAGTTGCACTGTCTAAATTACACGGCATTGTCATTACATTCCATTGCAATTGCACACAAACCATAAAGACAGGGA